>JAQFXM010000310.1:0-56355 GCA_034693345.1 Entomobrya multifasciata
AATCTAACAATTGTTTTCTTAATTGCAACAAGTCTTCATCGAGTATCTAACTTAAACCGTCTACCAGGGTTTATTGAAACTTATGCCTATATACTTCCTATAGTAAATAATGCAGTCCAATCCGTTATTTTTGAAACGCATTAGGGGACACACAAATAGGTGTGATTATATTTGTGATTAAATAAAGATAATCAAGAGACAATACTCTAAAAAGTAGGATCAGAAAATACATGTGTTTAACAATTAAGAGGCATTCGGCATAATACAAAATGGATGAGTATTTACTATGTGTTGGAAAGACTTTACGTCGACCGTGACTACAGTCGATTTTTTATAGTTAAACTGATTTAACACTTGCCAATTTTTTTAGTCGCACTGGTCAGTTCGTTGACCAAATGATTAATGAAACATATTGAAAGAACTTTACTTTACATCTGTACATTTATCAAATTTAGATCGTTGTAAAAATTTCATCCATGAAAAGACTTAGAAATGAGCAATATTTGTTTCTCGCTTGGATTTACTAAAAATTTAATGGAATTTAATAAATGACGAAAGTTTAAATTTAATGACCATATATTAATTGAGTATTATTGAAGTTGAAGGGTTCGTTCAACCAAGTTTTTGTTCGTTTCTGTAAGCAAACGGTTTTCAACCATATGAAGCATTAAACCAAATTTCAACTTTACTGTGTAGTCAGAATTTGTACGATGTAAAAACTAGGTTTAAAAGACCTGGAAGAGCCCTACGAATTACTGAGTATAAATCTATTTTTGAAGTTAAATAAAGGTTATTGGTTTAATATATTTTCTGTACTAAAAACTATGTAGTTTGTAACATCGACCATAACTACATAATCAAGATGAAGGGGCAGCAATGGGTACTCCAATTTCTCCAATCTTCGTAAAAATCTTCATGCAAAAAAAGGAAACGGCCATTGTACGACATATACTAATACCATCAATTGGTTTTTATCGCAGATATGTGGATGACATTTATGCACATGTGTATGAGGGAAACCGTCTTGAAATTTGGGGAAAACTTAATGGATACCACACGTCACTACAATTTATTATGGAAAAGATGATTCATCAAACCTACCTTTCCTTGACGTCAATTTATACTCCCGAAAAAACTCAACAAGTGGCCAATAAATCTACAGAAAACTTTCTTTCGTGAATACATATTTACTATATTCCTCGTATTATCCTAATGCATAGTCGATTCCATTAAAGCGTAGGCATTTTTGATCACGGATAACTTTTGAATGGAAGCATCAAATAACCTCTACTCTTCAACAATATATAGGTAAAGGTCTAACTTGAAACTGTGCCAAAGCATTGCCATATAGGTACTACTGTTCAAACCCAAAAATGAAACAGGATGTAATGATCCAAACGAGCAAGATGGTTGCGATTGAAGGGGTTCGAGTTTGATGGCTTCTCCACGAGCATGATTCACAAAACATTGGATACTGATTATGTTGAATTAATTCCCAGTATTTTGGTGATTCAAAAATGGTATCACTGATTTACTAATGTGAAAATCATTGTTCAGGATAGCGACAGAAGTGGACTACTCCAAAGTACTGTAAATGAACGGAACGTAGGGAAAGTTAGAAGCATTCTAAAAGAAGAGGTTGAACTTACTGTAAGTGCTATATCACAAAATGTTAAGCTACATATGGACAGTGTTAGGCGTATGTTACATAATATTTTGAAACAATCTCTGAGATGTGATAGGTATGTAAATACAAGAACATTGGATGTTAGTTTTGATAAGGATTTTTAAATAATTAGTCCGGAATTGTTTCTAGATATTTTTTCATTATGCCAACGTAAAAATACGTAAGTACCGATTTGTTCATAAAAATTGACGATGGACGATGAAAGTTTTATTTTCCCCCACTTGTTTTGGTTAGATAGCACAAATTTTCTTTCCCTCTTTGTAGATGACCTGCGTTTTTTGCATCACTTTATTTTCCACCCTTTTAAATGACACACAATTTCAGGCTACCATAATCATGAAAAAGTGTTCCATTAAATCCGTCAATTATTCTTTGTCTCCCCTTCCATCTTATAAGATGTGACGAAATTGCGTGAGATGTTGTTCGTGTTTTTCGCTGGCATCGTAAAAACTGGAGAAGGCCATGGCAGACCTTACAGGTGAGCTATTTTTAAGTGACATGCACTTAATTCCATGCATGTCTAGGTCATTGTCATGATGCTACTCTTTTTACCGCTCAGGTGTGCATTTTACGCGGTGGCTTGGCTACTATTATTACCACTATGTGGGGGTACTCAACCATGCAACAGGCATAATAATAATAATCATGTGTACATAAAAATGACGAGTACACATCACCATACTGATAAGATGATAAGAATAATATATTGTGTAATCTGGAGCAGCCCAAAGCCAGGTTACGTCAAGTCAAGTTTCTACGAGAGTACCTGCGTTGCGTAGAAAGCAGTACCCATAAACGCACGTAGTAAGTGTGCCAACTGAAGTGTGACTGGACAGGTAGCAGAGAAGGCGGCAATGTTGTTGGTAGAGTAGAGGGTCAACTTTTGCTGCCTGTTTAAAATTCCTTCTCGCTAGACTGACCTCTCTAATCAGCACTGCTGAAGAAAATTTTTTGTTATGCAGTTAGTAAAGTAACCATTATCGCTTGTATGACATAAAGAATTTTCAGAGAAGTTATCTGGCTGCGTCGGTTCCCAGGCTTTTTTGCGAAAATCCCTTTCCGTTCTATTCCTTCTTGGCTCTTAATTTTTTTTAAGGTTTAAAGACTCTGTTTCACATGCAATGTCATGATGATGAAAAAAAAGAATAATATGATGTTTAAAAGGCATTGAATAGCATTGTATGCAAGTATTAAAAAATAATTGTGGTGATTCTGGGTACGATCATCATGATGATAAAAAAATGGTATGTATTTTTATATTTATAAAAATTTAAAACAATAATAATAAATACTTCACTCCCTCCACATGTAAATCATGCGTGTTTCTTCACGGTTGTTGAACTTGCCTGATGGTGTGGGCAAAACGTAAAGTGAACTCATTTCAACAAAACAAGTGGGAAAAAATCTTTTTTAACTTTGAATTCTGGTCAGTTTTTGTTAGGATCATGATTATTATGGCAATCGTGAAAGTAATATTAAGTAAGTGCTATAACACTGCATACAATGTCATTAAAAAGTCTTAAAATTGGTCATTAATTTTGAAGAAGCACAACAATTTTGAATATTTTGGTTTATCATGAAATGATGATGATGACACATGTCGCAATGTTAGTTTCTTGTACTTCAACAGTGGCAAATAGTATGCTACCGTTAATTAAGCGACATGAGAGCTACACAATGCATCGTGTTAAATGTGACAAAAATTTACCAAAAAAAGGGCAAAGATTTTTTGGGTAATGAAACGCAAGAATTTAAAGTTTTTTACAGTTAACTTTTGATCATTATTACCAACCTCATTCAGATGACATTTTTCGTTGTATGTGGTGTGGTGGTGCAGAGAGAAAAGAGCCAATGTAAAAAATGCAATGGCCTGTCTCATTTCTCCTCATAACGGGACAATGCTTGTTTCTCCGTTCGTATATATGCATAAGAGAACGTTGCTAACTGATTTGCCTCTTGTTCACTCACTGTTTCCACAAAAGACAAAGAGGAAGTGTGTATTTAACAAGCTTGCTACTCATTTTGTGTCGTAAAACAATGCATTTTTCTGGGCACTTACATAAAAAATTGTGATTTGTCACCACACGAAACTCTCAGATACCAAGGAAGAGAGGTAGTTATGTCATTCATTCAAACAAGAAGAAAAAAGAGTCTGAGATTTTTGTGGTTACAAAAGGCCAAGATGATGTAAAGTTTTTAGGCTTTAAATATGTTGTGTCTTTGACCGTGAAACTTTAAAAGATGCAAAAAAGTCGTTGGCATAGTATAAACGACAATGTTGAGGTGGTATTGTGAGTATACTGTTTAGTGATCTTTTTTATAGTGAAAAAATACCCGAAAACTGTAACTACTGCTTTGAGAATGCCCAAAATGTGAAAGCGGTAGTATTGCAAAATATTCCGTTGTTTTGCTGAAAATTGTCATTTGTTCAAAGCGTCTTAATCTTATTCTTCCCCGATTAAATTCTTTGAATATCAGTTATCCGTGACGGTCGTTAATACTGCTATAAATATGGCAGATAAGCAATTTAGACTTCATTGAGCTCAAAGATTGGTATAAGATTTTATGCAATGGAAGTTTTGAATCCTAAATTAATGTGAGGGAAATTGAATTTTTCATCATTGTCAATCTTTTGACTTAAAAAGTATAGCTATTCGAAAAATAGCCTCATTTCATTTGCATATATTTTAATTGGAATATAGTATGTACATCTGATGAACAATGAACAATTAAAATTTAAAGCCTGTAGAGCAGCATTAAAATACAATTGTCAAGGTTCAAAAAATATTTTTGTGGTGATGGAAAACAAGACAAAAACAAATAAAAAGTAACATGGTAGTCCTCGAAATCATTTTTTACTACTCTCAAAGTTGAGTCAAGCTCTACTCTTGAATTTTGAACTGAAGGTTATGTTGAAACGAAAAATCTTTTGTTGAACAACCCCGCAGAAATGACGCTATTAAAAGGTTGCTGCACTCGTAATAACTTTACTTCACTTAAAAAAAGGAGGAGGTCCAACAAGTCCAGCCTTCAACAATCTTCTTGAAGAAGACGAACAACATATAAAGATAGTACATTTTGAAGTAGTAGCATTGTTCAGTATTCTACTTTGTGTGCTACACAACATGCAAGCATAAGGTGACACGCTGAGGAAAGAGCAAACATTGTGTAAAAAAACGAAGAGAGAGAAGCATGCATATTATACTGACAAGAGATTGCACTAAAAAAGTTTTTGTGCGTTTGTAGCATAAAGACTCTCACTCTGCCTTGCAGACAACAGAGTGTATTTTTCAAGAAAATGAATCTCGTCATGAACAAGATACAATGCTTTGCCATCAATTTTGATTTTTTTTCTATGGGATGGCAAACGAAGCATTTTAGTGATTGTTCGGTCCATATTCAAAAAAAAAATTTTAACGGATATTCAATAAGAGAATTAAAGCATTTAATAATTTAAATATTTAATATTTATTTTAGGATGAACTTTTTTTTTAAAAAATCTTGACAACTTGCTACTGACTGACTGCAGAGATTTTTTTGGTGGAAGAGTAGTCAAGTAAGCGCCACTCAAGATTTAACGCACGGAACAGAATGCCCGTATGCATGCATGTTAGCTAAGATTTGCTTTTTCTAGTTTTTATGGTTGTTAGATCCACGCAATAAGCAATCATTCTTTTAAGTTAAACAGCATCTCCCTTCCTATTGGTCTTTTTTAGACAATGATGTTGAGTAGGAGGCTGGGTTGTGAAGGATATTGTTTGGATATCGGTCTAATTCATACATGAGTCATGCATAAAGATGCATACGTATGTCTTATGCAATATATTTTACACCAAAAAAATCTTAACACAGTATGTATAAAAATTCGATAGAAACATATTTTTCGACGATTGAAATAATTTAGTAAAAAAATAAGGTATTGGTCATTGTACGGGAAGATCAACAATTAGGAAGTATTTTTATGAGTATCTTGACCGTGCATTTAAAAAAAATGCAGCTAGTGCTTTATGTACTGCAACTGCGACTAAATTTGTGAGAATCGTGAAGTAATTATAGCCATGTACTTTTTCTCAAATTAAGGAAGTGCGTTTTTTCAGATGGTGGAAAACGCATCAAATGTCATTGCCATGGACCATTGCGTATATTTTCAGTGGAAACTCACATAATAAACTATAATCGAACTACTGCAAAAAGAAATATACAACAAAAATTATTATAAATACACAAAGATATTATTCTCAGTGAACTTCCCGAGAAGCAAGGGATTTTCACAGACTAAGTTCACATGTTTGATTTTTTTTTGTTTTCAAATTTTTTTTCGACTTTAGTTGTTATATCATCATAAAATGCAAACACACAACAAAGTGGAGTCCACTATTTTTTTAATACTTCACAAGCCATTCACCTATTTCAGCAGCTCCCACGTGCATTCAGCTGATTATATTACATCAGAAAGGGAAAATCAAAAAAAAATATGTAGGTGAGCAGAGAATATTGTGACAAAGTTGCACCTGCGCTTATGCATTTTTCAATTCCCAGACAAATCCATTTTGTATACCTTTTTACCAGACCAACAGTCATCATCATCATTCTCATCATCAGTTTTTATAATTATGTGAGAAGAAAATACAAATCCAAGAAAGTGCGTTGCATTACCCATCAACACCCTTCCTTACTCTCCTGTCCCGTCTACCTCCTGATAATTTTTTCTCAGAGAAAACTATTTACATATAAGTTATTTTTTCCTCATCATCTCATCAATGAAGTTAACAATGTGATTATTTAATGTAATGTGTAACTTTCATTCATTCATTTTTTTTATTTACAGTTCATTCATATTATCATATAACCGACATATTATTGGATGTTATGAGAGAAAAAAATAAAGAATCTTTAAAAAACTGAATAAAAACCACAGCAAAAATGCATAGCTGGGAAATAGTTGGACGACAGTCTCACAATATTACCCACTTGTTTAGTTTTTTCGGATTTCTTTCTCACCTGTTTACTTATGTATATTTTTGTATATTGAATTACATTATGTATTTTTTTCATTGCGGAGGGTGTAGGGTTGTGGCACGTGCCATATTCCCACATTTGGAAGCTTCACATATTATTGCTCTTTCTAGTCAAAGTCAAAGAAGCAAGGTATACATCAAGAAAATGTAAATATAACAACAAAACATATACTAACCAACCACTCCTGATTTTTATAGAAAAGTTCAATATACCCGCATTCACCGACAATTGGGTACTTTTTTCTTATTATGATTGCATTTTTTTATTGTCGACATACATAATATGTAACGTGGTGTACACCACGACCACCCTTGTATATGTATAAATAAGTGTATTATGATAGTTTTGTACCCGTCACCCGTTCCATTGTTGTATTGCATATTTATATATGATAGAAAAAGAAGAGAGCTAAAAGCGAATATGGGAAAAAGTAAGGTCAGGTATAAAAAGCCATGGGAAACTGTGTACCACAAAATGCATCAGGAACAACATTATCTTCAGTAATCTCATATATTCTAAAAGTCACATACTAACCCTTTTTATGGAATAAAACGAAAGTGTACTACTTTATTTCCCATACGCATGATCTTCTCTGCATAATATGTACATAAGGTAACATATGTGTGTACCACCACCGCTTAGCTTCCTTTTATTCCCAACCTGGATGACATAACAAGTTGAAATTTGTAAATGTGTGAAAATGTGTCATCTTTGGTTATATCGAAGAAAAAAAATTGGCAGAGCATTTGTGGAGCATTTTTTTTCAGGAAGAACTCAAGAATTTCAGGAAGAAAAAAACGTTATTATTAAATTTTTACTTTCAATACATTTCTTGAGACCAGAATTTTTTATCAATGTTTTTTTTCAAACTTTTTAGAAAACATCCCTGACGCCAGACAAGACTGGCTTAGTTGAAATGTAAATTGTATCATGATGCCCCATCTTGCCAGAATGATGACTGATGGTGCAATATAACCACTACGACAGAGTTAGTCTATTTTAAAAGCTGATATTATTTCAACTTTGGCCTATGCCTCTCTCTCTATATGTCTATGCAACTGATAAACTATTATTTATGTTTAAATGTTGGGGAATGTTGTTGTCGAGAAAAAGAGTAAGAAAGAAACAAACGCATCATAATAACAGGTAGGTATTTAGAGCAGGAAAACAAAGGTGATTATTATTATTCACAACAAATTGGTATAGAAGCCAAGCCAGTCACCACCACAAAATCCCATTTTTTTCTACTCATCGTTCGTCATTACTTTATATTTTTTGCTTTTGTTATGTTATGTTGTATTTTTGCGCTAGTTGTAGAGTGTTGTATGCAACAACCTAAGCTGACGTTAATTACCACGTATAAATCTTGTTTTAACTTGTCATTACACTTTTAATTAGAACGAAAGAAGGTGCTTCTTTTGTGGTCTGGTGTCTGCGGAATGGTAGCAATATTGATACAATCAGCGTGGCATTATTGTTTTTAAATCGTGTTGCTATCATGTCCAATGCACGTGGTTTTGATATTGCTTTTAATTCAGTTTTAGTTGCGCATTTACTTTTTTTTAAACGCAAGTATTATTGGAATTAGCAATAATAATATTATTATCCTTCATCATCCTTCAACATTGTAAAATGCTAAGAGTTACTACATAGTTATTGTTCTTTTTTTATTATTAGCTTGTCTGTGTCATTAGTTGTTTACATTCTATTTTTTTCTTTAAACTTGCAAATATACATAGTCAATATGAAAGTGACACAATTTCCATTAGGGTATTACTTAAAAACAAAAGAGTTTCTACAGAAAAGTCTATCAAGTATGTTTATATATTATATAATCATTTCAAAAAAAGACAATCATGAATTTCAAGAAAAAGAAAATGCAATCATGAAAAGTTGACAAAGTAGTCAGTATAAATTTTTTTATGATGTTATTTGTATGTATATTTAAGACACTTTATTACACTTGCTTGTAAGTTATTGAGTTCATCTATTGCATTGAATTATGTTTTTCAGATGGATTATCAATTGTTATTGTAAAGTGTAATTATGATATGATTGTCTCCTTGCGTTTTTTTCTGCTATTTTATGACATGACGATGATCATTGATGAATGATGATACTCAAGTTGCAAACAATTTTCGATTGTAAAACTGCAAAAAAATGAAAACAATGTTATGGTAGAATTCAAGAATACGCAATCTCAATCATTGCCGTTTATTGTCATTTTTATTTTTATATATTTATTTTCAAATTTATTGCTTTTTATTTACTGCTGACTGGTATATATTTATCGTTCAAACAATGACATATATGAATATTTACAAGTTGTCATGAAGCAAAATAGGACGAATTAGAAGCAAAGTAACTTCCAAATAGCAGTTAAATATGACTCATGACATGACATGCCACTATCGTAAAATAAAGATTAATACTGATAATGACGACATTACAATCATGTTTATCTTTTAATTGGATAAACGGATTCAGAAAGGTAAAGTTAAAGAATGTACCTCAAACAGAAAAAAATCAATTTCATCTTTAAGTGTAATTTTAAGAAAACCAAGTTGCGTACGAAATAAAAAATGTTTATTTTGAGTTCCCTTCTACAACGCAAGTGAATGGCATCTTGAAATCTATATTTTAAAAAATGCTTTGGAATACGAGTGACACTGATATAATGCATGTTTATATACATATTGGCCTAAACTCGTGATTAATGCCAACTTTCTAAATCAGAGGTTGGAAAACTGAAGCCAAATTATTTTGTTGGAAATTTATGCATACACCGTCACCCATTGGACTATGGATCTTAAAGCGTATTTGTATCGCTTATAGTAAGTTTTAAAGTCAGATCTGATGTCATTTAAATACTTCAGTCATTTGTAAGCGTATTAAAAACTTAAAACTCGGAAGCTGGAATATATGAACATGAATTTGAAAATGCAAAGTATACTTATTATTTACTTGTTTGTCCACACACAACGTATTAACCATCTGAAATAGAATTTTGAAAAGCATAGACAAAATAGAATTCTAGGAAATTTTCTTGGCATTCAGGAAAAAATAGCAAAAAAAGCTATTTGCATAAACTTTCTTTGGAATCGAGGTATAATTTTTCAATTATGAAGGCAAAAGCTTTTTCCTAACTCCTTCATGTACAAAAGTTTAAAACATCACATAAAGAAAATGAAAATGCTTAGATGTTAGACAATTGTTCAATAGTAAAGTAAATTTAATATCTAATAGAGTGCAATTTTGACTTCAAAAATTCTGTAGTCCTAACGATAAGTTTACGTTAAGGAAAAAGCGGCACACAAAATTACCGAAAATTGAAAACTATGAGAACTTACATATATAAATGAAAGTTCTTAAAATTGCTACATAATGTTTTTGGGTTTGTAAAATCTTTGTTTGTTAAAAAGCGACAAAGAAGGCAAAAATACTCAACTTTTTTATGGAGGTTTTGAACGAGACAATACAAGTGTTATTCATATGTACACGGCTACATGTATGTTTACACCTTGGTTATACTTTACTACGTAAATAGGTATATATTTAACTTCTACCAATCATCAATAACAAGTTGTGAAAAGAGGAAAGACATAGGTTTTTCTTTTCTAGTAAATCGCCACTGTCGATGTGCAATTTCCGGCACAAAATGCTGATGTATGGGGCATTATGATGCTTGATGGTAAAAAGACTGATGTAATTGTGCAACTTCACGTCAGCTATTTCAAAGATCGTTGAAGATGGTACAGTCGCACTCGTACACAATACCAATGAATTAGAAGCCTAACGAACAAATACGCAATTAAACCCAGATTTTATTACTTGTCTATAAATTTTATTCATTATTATGATGTGACAATGCCGACTAACTCCATTTGTAGACGATGCTTCATCTTATCAGCTTCCGGATCAAGAATTGCTTCAGAACCAGTAATTATGAAGTAACCAGAATACTACCTATCAAGTTATTACCTTTGTCTGTCTCATAACCACACTCCTTGTTTGCCAGTAGGTGGTAGGGCCACCTGAATTTAATGTAACTTGTAATGCGTAGATTTCTTAGACTTTTAAGTTTTTATTTTTCCTCCAACAAATACTTACCGCAGAAGTTACAAGTATTCCTGTGATTAATAAACCGTCCTTCTCATTTTTCTTTATTTATTTACAAACATCGGGCATAGTTTTAGTTTTGATTCGATGCAATTTCATTACATTTCATTAAGGTGGAGGTAATTAACTCATAATTAATTCAAATTTATTTCATAATTGACTGCCCTCAAAGTACTTTACTCGTTTTAAACGACGATAGAGTATAGCATTGTCATTCTAATTTTATAAATACTTGTCTTTATTTAAATATCGTTTTCGGATGCTTTAATGTAGGCATGTTAAAAATAATTCTTATGAATATTTGAAATACTTGCTTTGATTTAGAGCGAAATGGATAAAGTATTCTGCAGTAAAATAAGTTTTATTGATAAAAATAACTGGTTGCTATATGGCATTCAAAAAAGACCATTTTATTATTCTTTGATCAGATCAGGTAGTTTACTTGATAAAAATTAATGAATGACTTTTGTTTCGATTTTCTAAAGTAATATCTAGCTAGTTAATTACTATGATTTTATTGGCATGTGATGACGATAAATCTTTATGCATGGCAATCACTTATGAATCTCGCCTTAAAGCTCCCACGCGGTTTTGTTACGCAGATACAGGTACATTCATCAATAAAGTGTAGTATTATGAAAAAAAGAGCCGACAAAGTATCAAAACTTCAAGAAATATATATGCTATTTTGACATCACCGTCAGATATTTTACCAAATATAAGTAATATTCCAAGTCATAAACTACCTAAAATACTAAATAATACTCTACAAAAGCTAGCTATAAGCTCAGACAACAGCCATAATAACATAGACCAAAGTATTGTTATCATCAATAAGAATCTTTCAAAGAATCACACTCAGACTGGATGAAGAATTAATCGGTTTAACTCATCTTTTACACAGCCATTTTATTACTTTGGAAATAGAAGGGGAGCAATTTTGATTAATGAATCCTTGAACAAGTTATTAATTAATTCAATAATTGATTATTGCGGTGATAGTTATATGCGAATAGTTATCATCAGAAATAGTTCAATTATAATGATACCTGGTCTTGACTTGGTAAACGTGGTTGGTTGAATTATTACTTAATGATTGCTACAATTGTTGTAGTGGTTGGTGATGCACTTGGGGCAATATCAACATCAACAAAACAAGATACCAGAGAAAAAAAATTGCGTAGATTGATGATTTAGCATCTATCCAACATCAAATTGCAGATCGCAGCTATAACTATATTTTTTATTTTAGTTCAGTGGAGTCACTATCACATCCACACCACCACCCCCACCTCCAAACAGTTGTAGTGCTTTTGGCTATGATTTTTGTGCGAATACTAGCAGAGCTCTTTGAGGTTGAATTGAAGAAGAAACAATAATAGTGTATTAAATCGCGGTCAATACTTAAGTATATTGCTCCAAGAGATAAAACTAATGATGAAGAATTTCATAACAACATGAGCATTCCATACATTTTCCCACGGTATTGGACATTTGAGCCCAAGTAAAGTGGTGGTGTTGGATGGATGGATGGATGGTGGAGGTGATTTCTGCCAAGTCAAACACACACAAAACACAACATCAAAATCATATCAGTATCATATCAGTAGTAGAAAGAAGCAACACAGCAGCGTCATTTCAGTAGCAGCATTCGGCATACAAAAGTTGAAAATTAGAATCAAATGGGCAGTCAAGTCAGTAGGAATGATGTACGGGATAATATTTCAAAATATAAATTCATGTTCATGGAATGGAGGAGACGTGTAAAAGATGAATTACTTAAAAGTGAGTAGAAATTGCAGAAAAATAATGTAACCTTTAAGAATTATCTTTTTAGTTGTATTTACTGTGTAGTAGCTACTTTTGGAGGTTTTTTTTCTTTCCTATTTTCTACAAGAAAAAAACAATGTAGCAATGTAATGCAATTTGAAAGATAATTTTTAATACCTATAACCTAGTAGTAATTTTTATGATTTTGAAAGATTGTATTTTTATATCATATCTGTATCCTAATCGAGGTGAGGCAGCATGCGCCATGGCTATTTTGAAACCTATTGTTAACTTAATGGCTAATGTCATTAATAAATTTCAACATTGCACACTTGACAAACAAAGAATGATTATGATTAGAAACAAATAGTTTTATTTTTTGTTGCAATAGCAGAAATGTCACGAAGCTTTTTTTGATTGCATTGTCAAATGCCTCTCTCTGGATTATTAACGAATGGAAACAAGCAAGGCTAACAATAAATCATTGATATGTTTGTAACTATTTGTAATTAAGTTGCGTTATATATCTTTGTTAACTTTGTACAATGGTATTACTCTATAAATAGTCATAATAGTTTCCTCACTCCTCCTACATTGCTTGATTTTGATTGATATCTGATTTTCTCTATAAAGCAAGCAAGCAAGTTCTTTGTAAAGTTGTCTGTACCCTTTGCAACTTGATTAGTTCTTCTTTGTATGATTGTTAATTTCGTTATTATTTATGAAGTATAAGTGTATCAGATTATCATTTTTTTGTTACATATATCATTGTAGTGTAATTGATATCACAACAATAATATATGCAAGTGTGGCAACAACTAAAAACATCCTATCACTTTATTTCTCTTTTTACCTTCTCTATCAACCTGCCAACATTTCTGTTACATTGATTTTTAGCCTTTGATGTAACAATCGACAAAAATCGGCAGTGTGCAAGCAAAAAGCCCTAGCTTGCAGCAAAAATGATCTGAAATGTTCATCAATATGACAGCATACATACCAATGGTATAAATATATGCAAACAGAAAATAATATGAACATAAACTTATTCAACATTACTATAAAGCTTATATATGATTACATTACATGCAATATGAGTGAAGCTCATACACGCATCAAAACAATCACAACAAATAACAATTGTCTCTATCTCTTTTCTAGTTTATCTTGAATGAATCTACTTTACCTTTAAAAAATTACTTTAAAGCTAAGCATGTCAGTTTTCTTCTTCATGTTGTAATAGATATTATCGGAAATATCATAACTCTATTTTACAAAAAAAGATACGAATACATACATTTATATACATTTATATATACTTGTGAAGGTGCGCCTAATTTTTGCTCCTTGTTCTTTAAAAGTCATCTTATAATACGAATGTATGTAAGTCTGGCAAATAATATGAGTGATAAAAAGGATTTTTTCAAGACAAGTTGATGTTGATATTGCCACATGTAATTCCAATGGAGCCCGGCGGAGTAGTGCCATTCTTCAACTTGCATTGCTCTACTAATATCACTGTCGTACAATGGATAATGTTTACCTGTAATAATGTATGTATGGTTTACATGTATGTGTATCTAGTTTTTTTAGTAAAATAGCAGGGCCAGCAGCAGTGGCAGTCAGTAGCGAGCGATATGAAAATTTTGTTCCCATGAAGTCAAGAAATTATCGTAAGGACGGAAAACAAGAAAAAATCCGACGTCGTGGGAATCGCAAGTAGTTACCTACCCGTGAGAAAACAATGAACACTGTATAATGCATTACTTTTCTAACTTGTTCAATTCAAGTAGTTTTTTAGCATTACATTATGATGGGCTTTTGTGAATGCGATAAATATTATGTAGAGAGACAGAGCACAAAAGTGTGCATTATATATTGTATTGTAAGAAGGTAAGTATACAGGTATGCAATTTAATAATATATGCAATAATATACATGTTTGGTCATTTTTTGGTGTCTTCTTCATTCTTTTGACTTGTTGACTTGCTCTTTAAATTGAATGCATGATGGGTTATGTATTATTGTTATTTAATATTTGTATGCATTGTTATTATTGCTATATTTTATGACAACTTTTGTCACTGTGCTTTGCTGAGTGAGTTGTATGTTGGATTGTTAGTTCATGGTGGTGGTGCAGCAAGAGTCTTGTTTTTATGTATGTCTTTGAGTTGAGTACGAAGATTGAATACTAAAATGCACCATTTAATTTTTCAGATTATTATTTTTGAAATCCAAATCACATAGTAAGAAAGAATGAGATTATTTTAATTTTAATGCATAAAATGAACACGATTAACAACCTACTATTATGATAAAGTGTAGTTTTTCATTTTTGTGCTTTGCCATGACAGGATTAGTACTTTTTTAAACCTGCTTTTGATGGTAATGTGGGGGAAATGGCTTTGTGTCATCATTTTATGCAGGTTAAGATGTAAACTGAGATGAATTATAAGGCGTGTTGTGTAAAATTGAAAGTGATAAAGATATATCCCACCTTGAAAAGGGCAGGTTTTTATTTTTGGACTTGAATTCTGAGTATGTAAGGCTATGTTTATGGATAAAATGTAAATGGGCGTGATATCTGGATCTGCAAGTAAAGCATGATTGCAGTGCAGAATGAATTTATGGAAAGTTTTGAGAAATGCAATTTATTTAGAGATGCTAATGTTTTGACATATGCCGAGGTTTTAAAAGTAATGTACTTTGAAAATAAAATAATTTGACGAGACGAAAGAAATTAACGATTTTTTTATATGAAACGAATTTATTTCATTTTTTTGTTTCCATAGAAATATTTAAAGTAACAAACTTGTGTGATGCATGTATTTGACTTCTTCTTTTTTCTGTTTGTAAAATACGCACATAATATATTTTTACTTATTCAATTAAGTGGCAAATTAGCTGGTTATTGAAATAACTACATATTTAAGATTTTTTCAAGTTTACCTGTTTCTCATAAAATTGGACAACTCAAATTCAAATACATAGTTTTAGTTGCCTAGCACGCAGATAATTAGAAATACACGGCAGTTAATTTGATAGAGAAATAATTTTGGAAGATATTAAATAGCTGCTTGGAAGGAAATGAACAAAATATTTAAACTAAAGTATAAAAACCGTAGGATTTAGTATAACTTTTTAACTTATAGCAGTTAGACGGTATTTTTAGAATTAAAATCGAACACAACTAATTGACAAATTTCAAACATTGTTCATAGAACAACCACGTACATAACAAAAACCATTTGAAACCATGACATTTGAAGACAAAAGATTAAAACAGTAATGATATAATTAAATAATGTATTATAAAACGATTTAAAAATCGGTATAGATTGTACATATGTTAGTATTTTGTAAAAACTGACACACTGAGTTAAATAATGTGATGACAACAATTCAAAGCTTTGTTTTTGCTTAAAACCTGAAATAAAGTATACATATGTTACTCCGAAAAATCGAAAGATGAAAGCACGTTTTCATTTTATTTTTTTTCTGTCTGAAAAGTTCTTATCTAATTATTTTCAGCGAAAACCAATTAATTTTTCTCTTTCCAAATTTATCATCAAAATGTTATCCATCGATAAAAATACAATGCTTTTTCCTCTTCCGTTTTCTTTTTTCTAAAAACTGACTATTTATGTTTCAAACTGAGTATTTTGCAATGGTTAAAAATAGTTTGTTACGTTTTATACAATTGTTTGCGTTTTAGATATCATTAAAAAGTTAATTTACTTATAATTGGTATATTGAGATGATGCTTTGCTGGTAAAATTAAGGTACCTTATCGTATCGTACGAAGAAGAAAACTAGTGGAAAAATCAGTAACAAGTGAAAGTTTAAAATTTAGAGTCGAATTACAATATTAACCAGACACATTATCTTAGATATTTATTTATTTATTATTTGCCAGATATATTTCATTTGCTTTACAAACTTCAAATGTTTGTCATAATCAAACTTGAAATCTATCCCAAAATGGATTTATTCCACTTCGGTCATTTATTTATTTTATCTATATCATTTCTCCCTTATAGATTGTTACAACAGGTACGAATGGCATGCCATTAATAAATATTAAATATCATCTTGTGGCACGCAGATTGTACTGACAAACATAACACTCAATTAAACTAAAAACTAATATTAATATTCGTTGAACGTCATCAAGCTTGTAAGTTGTTGAAAAAATCTTATCTGTAAAGTTTCCAGACATCAATCTCCAAAATGGCAGCTGTCAAAGTCCCAACCCAACAGCTTCAACCATTTCAACTTATTTAGTCAGGTTTGTAAAATTTACTACTAAAATGTGAAATAGTTTAGTACAAAGGGATTTATTTACTAAAAACCTCACATTCTCCAAAAATACAACAACAATAATAATAATAAATTGGGACTTTTTTCAACACATTAATTTGCATGTTGGTGCGTGCTGCATTGATAATTTCATTTTAAAACAAGAATTAATGCATGTCAAAGAAAGATATCTTTCGCTAGTTTGATAGTCATAGTCTCTAATTTTAGAGTAAAAAAATACGAGGCACTTATTACACGACTTTTTTTGTCCATACCACCAATACTCAAACCTTGATTTTCACTTTACTCATCAAAAGTACAATTCAAGTAAATTCAAGTACATTCACGGTTCAAACAAAGTCAACTTTTTCTGTACATTTTGGCAATTGACTAGTTGAAAAATAGAGTAAAATCTGTACAGTAAATAAATTGTATACAAAGTTAATTTCAAAATTTTGATATTTTATATTTTTACAAGTACCAATCATTTAGAGCTGTTTGTCAGATAACCAAAGTATTTAATATTTCAACAAAAAATGTTTAACTGAATGCAATAAACTGAATAATATTAATAACGTGATAAGTACTAAACGGATATTTATATTTATAGTTATAAATAGGGTTTCTCAGCTTTTGCTAGAAAGCATATGTGATGTACCCCTGACGGTATTTTAATTTCAATATTTTCTATTTACAAGATCATTCATTCTCTTAAACATTACAGTCACGAAGCATGAATGAGACGGATCTGTACATTACAAACTATATATTTTTTATGTACAAGTTTTCAGTCTGTTGATCTAACCATTTACTAACCTATATTTCTTATCTGTTAAATGCTACCTGCTGTTATAATAAATGCTGCTGGAGGACAAGTGCATGTTGCACTTTTACCTAATTAAAATTGTAATGTGACATTAACGAGATGTTAACGGTTTTCGTTGACTAATACAATTATATTACTACTACTACTAATTCTAATTTCTACTTAATTTTTTAGATTAAAATACTTGAAAATTTCTTGATCAGTCGTTCATTAAGAAGAATTTTGATTTTCGTAAAAACTCGGCTATAGATACATGTTATGTACAATCAATCCATATATACATGTAAAAGGAAAGTTGGCATTAAGGCTAAATAAACTATACAGTCGGGATATTACGAATCTAATAATATTCCTACTTGACAATATGGCGATTGCCTACTACCATTTTCCAGAACACCACCAGCGTCCCCGGTTTTCATGTCGGGAACAAGTGTTGTCCATTTAACGTAAGATGATGACGGGGCAGCTGGGGGTGGAGCCACTTGAAGTGGTGGAGTGGGAGCAGATGTCTGCTGTGATGATGACGACGATAGGGGTATCGATGACGTTAAACTTGTGGGAGATGAAGGAGAGGAGCCAAGTACATCAGGCACTATCCTGTTGATCCCATTTGAGGTGGAAGCCGCCTCTTGTCGATGATTCGTGACAGGGAGAGGGGGTGGGTGGTGGTTGTGTTTACTACTAATTTGGCTGATGGTATGACTGGGCGAGGATGAGGATAGATCCCCAGCAGATCCACCCGAGTGAATGGAAGGGGTGGACTGAGAACTTGGACCGGCCACAGGCTCAAGTAAAACTGCAGATCCATTGCTCTGGATACCTAATTTTTTGTAGGTAGATGGAGATGAGCATCGATCTGGTTGAATGTTGCTAAAATCTGTTAGTGTTATATCATTCTCATCGTCCTCCATATTATTACCGTTCATTATGGCAGAAAAGTCCAGTTCGCCCAAAAGAGGGTTTGAGGGGGATGGACAGTAGGGCTTCTCAATCAAGGATTCTTCCGCCTGTAAAAATAATCATTACACTGTAGCAACCTTGGTCATGGCATGGCATGGAAAAAGAGAAATGGGTTGAAAAAATAATTGGAATGGTTGCTTTTATGCAATTGATACATTATCATGCTCCGTGATTCACGCATTTAAAAACAATTTTCATTTCGTGTGTATTTATTTCAGATAAATTAAAAAAACGAAAGAAAATGAAACAAGAAATAACTTTTATTATTGCTTTGATAAAACAGAATAGAGTATTACATAAAGTTAAATAAATGGCTTTTTGGTTTGGTAAATTAAACAAGGTAAAATAAACAACAACAGAGTTTTTGAGAACAGAAATAATACTTTATTTTGTGTACGTTCCAAAAAATACTGCGCAAGGGTTTTTGAAAGCTCCCGTGTGTGTGTGTGCATATAATAGTGAACATTCATAGCATCTTTAACTGATGCATTTGCATTTTTCAATTTTATAGCTCTTCACTAGAAATTAATATTGCGGTTTATTTTTAAAATTATAATACTATTTCGGTATTTTCCATGTCCTTTGGAGATTCAATTATTTAGACAGAGTGGAGACTACAGAGTGGTCTGACAGACATCCTCGTCGTCCAACACAAAATTATTTTCGAAGGCGCACCCGTTAAGGTCCGGATGGGAGGAGGACAAGATCGCTCCAGAGTCACCTCGATTATTTGCTAACTGGACAATGTAAATTGGAATAATCATCAGCAGAGCTTCCAATGAGCCAATAGTTAGTAAAAATGCAATTTTTATCGAATGTAATTTTTTTACAATGAAATTTGAATAAACGAAATACGTGAATCACGGATTGATTTCTTTTTTATATATATTTTAGTAAGTTTATAGTATTCATGACAACGAGCAAATTCTGATCATGCAAATTGCTATACGTGTGTGATTGATTATGCGTAAAATGTGCCAACATGAATTAATTGTTATTTGGTAGTAGTAAAGAAAGTAAAATTGAATAAAATTAATAAAAAAGTTTTAAGAAATAAAGAACCACGTACCTCTCCATTGTTAAGTTCCGAAGATGAAAGAAAATCTTTGGATTCGTCTTGCGTTGACGTGGGTTGCAGAGGATACGCATAAGTTTCCTTTCCATTGTCGCTACTTCTACTTCTTGGTGGTGGCTTGTGGACAAATCCATTTAGCTACATAAACAAAACATAACATTAAAATCTCTGAAATGTAGAAAAAAATTAGATGAACAATTTTATTAACGTGTATTGTACCTCTGAATTTAATCCCGGTGGTAACTTAATAGAAAGTCCTTCCTTCATTCGTCGGAAGTAATTATACCCTCTGCACAGAAAATTGAATTAGTTAATTTTTTCTAAAACGAATATTGATTTATTTGAAAAACTTTTAAAATCATATTATATGTCTACTTACACATGTGACAAATACGCAAATACTGCTATTGCTACGATGAAAATAATTACTAGGATAACCCACAGCAGTTTGCTGGATGTACCTGAGAACGATTAAAAATTAATTGGATTATTAAAAAAAACCATGATTGTATAAATTAATATGAAGATTAAGAAATGCACGCTTTTCATTTTTACCTCCACAGCTATAATTTCCAGAAGGACTCCACTCTCCATAAAGATAATTTCCACTTCTCAATCTCGTCACTGCTCGAATTCGAGCTGTGAAATTTGTACTTGGCTCGCATTTTTGCGACAATGTTTTAAAATACTTTGAGGTACCTTGAAAAATAGATTTAAGAAGAACAAAAATTACAAGATTATTAAATGGTAACACTAATTTCATTGACTTCAAAAAAAATCTGTTTCTTCCAAGAAATATTTTTATTTACCTTCATGGTATTCTACGGTCGGATAGTCCTCATCATCCGTAACTAATTCTCCATTTTTACGAAGGGATATTTGGAAATTATAAATAGGACCACCCAAAATGTTAGGCTCGTCCCACTCCAGCACCATATGATCTTCGTCCCACGATATTCTTGGAAATGTTTTTATGTCCGTGTCTACTCATACATACAAAACATAATAATTACATTTAGCATCATAAATAGATTTTCATAAGAGATAAAAGTTTGTCTAGCTATTAATAGACATAAACGATATTCCAAAAAAATACTTACGTCCAATATCCGTAACAAATGAATATGAAGCTGGCTCTGAGCAGTTTGTCGTACAAGCGGTTACATTTACTGTGTAATTTGAGTTGCTCCTGAGGTTTGTCAAAGTCACCTTTAATAAATCACCATTATTTTACAATTATGTATTTCTTAGAAACACAGCTTTAATCAAGAAACATTTTTTGGTGTAATTCCAAACAAACTTAGCAATAAGTACAACAAAGGCGAGTTCATTGCTTTAGAAAGTCAACCATACAAAATGAATACCAAAAAAATTAAACTTACGTCTTTCAAGAAATCATGTTGAACTTGATTCGAAAGTTTAAGCTGTTCCCGAATCTCATGTTCATGTGGTTCTCCTTGAGTCATGTAATAGATCTTATATTCCCTTAACACCCCGTTCCAATCAAATGGGGATCGGATACTCAGCACTGCACTGACGTTGGTCACCTGGCTGACATTAACAATAGTTGGAGGACTTGGGGCTACATGAAACGAAAGAGACAAAAAAATGAAATAAAATGAAATTCAGTACATAAAAATAAAAGGCATAATCGTAAATACAAATATTCCATCATCCCACATTCATTATAATGTTACGTCAGTACATTTTTTGATATTTTACATAAACATAAGTAATGGTACACAGGTGTATGGACTATTATTTGAAAAAGGAAAATATATCTGTTTTTTAACTAAAAGCATTACATAATATATTTGCAACAAAAAACCAACCTGCTTCAGTAGTTCTGGCATATATGGGATCACTCCTTGGACTGGATCCCGCGGCGGCAAGTATTGAGACATATATCATGTAAATGGAGTATGGTTTCAATTTCACAAGTCTGTATGTTGCCATGCTTGCTCCTTCAACTGCAACAGAGCTTTCATCATCTGTAACAAATAAGTAATGAAAAAGAATTGAAAGAGAAGCCAAGAAGAATGGAGTTAGAATAGAGAGAGAGCGATGACTTTCGCATTCATTTTTTTTGCAAAATAGGATGAATGTGCTTGCGTGTGTACACACGTAATACACAAGAGAGAGAGAAAAGGAGAAAAATGGATCTTTCTCTCGGCTTTCTCCCTCTTATTTCATTGAGGCCACAAAAGAGTGAGTGAAAAATATAAATTTAAAAGGATGAAATAGTGCAAAAATATCTGCTTGCAAGATAACGTTAATACCTTTGCATTTATCCGCTTGGTATTTTTCTACTTGACAGTATGTGATTTTAAAACCTTCAATATCATCCTGTTGATAAGTACATTCAAGATCCCACTTGATCAAAATCTCGTTATCTGTTGATTCTTCAAATCGAACACTTCTCAGCTTTCCTGGAACTATATTTTAGAAATAAAGACGCAAACAAGGAAAAACAAAATATACTCATTAAATACACATAAATGTATGTCATGTCACACCATTGCGCAATGTCAATGTATGGAATATACAGAATGCACATATTGTGAAATAAGCATATATATCAAGTATTAACCTCTGTTTTTAAATAAGCTGCAAGTAGCCCAAACCATTCCACTTCCGTATTGTTGTGTATTTGCAGAGACAGCAAACTGATGATTAGTTTCCAGTGTAAGACTCTGGAAAGATTTACGCATTGTTTCGAGATCCAAAGCATCCACGCGATCCCACTCCAATCGACCCTACAAAGGTACGGTACAACATTACAATATTTTATAAAATAATATAACAATATTATAAGCTTAGTTATTTATGATACTTAAACTGGAAATCATACAAGCTGAAAATGGAGAAATATAATATATGCCTATTATCATCTAATGCGAATGAATATAAATATGTACATTAAGTTTCTCCAAGATAAAAGGAATACATTCATGCAATTGCAATACAAAAGGAATGAGAAAATACACATTATTGCATATGCTATGTGTGTACTACTAGAGCTTCAAAAAATGGACTCAGGTGCTTCTGCTTTCTCCGCAGTCTTTTTCTCTCTACCTTTTTTACTTTCAATTTTAAATGATAACTATTCCATGAAAAGTTAGAGCGCTTCTTGAAAATTCCCTGTATAAATATCATTTTGTCTGTGTGACTGACATAAATAATATAGATACTTTTTTTGTATACATACTTATGTGTGTTCCTAGCAATTGGAATAGTAAAAAAAGATTTTTTTTTGTACAATTTCAAGTGAAAATCGAAACATCGTTTTATTTTTGATAAATTGAAAAAAATACTAATGTAAAATGCGTACTCAAGAACTTTAAGAAAAACTGGCAGGGTTGGGACAGGGACAGAAGAGAAGACAGAAGATGGGAAAAGAAAAGTCAGCGAAATTCCATTTCCCTCTTGGTATTTTTTTCATGTTGATCTGTTTTCATGGGTTTTTGGGATGATCAGAAAAGCTGACATTTAAAATGTTCCACTTTATTCATCTTCTTCTCTACTATACTTTCATTCACCTTTCGTGACAGGGTAATTGCACCAATTCTATGGAAATGTATTGGCGTGTTCGTTGCTCATAATGCTATTTCGTGATGGCTTTGCCATGCCATGCCATTCGATATTGTAAAAAGTAATAGTATACGACGGACAAAAACACAACTACACACATACAGTTTACAGTAAGTCGTGACGTTAATTGGAGTGTCGACTTTTCCCATTAACAGAGAGAACAGCAGTAACTTCTTTAACGATCAGGTAGAATGAAAAAAAGAACGAAAGAAATAGATGTGTAGTGCGGGCGGGCAGAGGAGAAAGTGATACCAAATTGTGTGTTTTCAAATACCTACACATATTTGCATCTGCAATGCTGCATGTATCAATTCACCCCAAACATATGTAAAATTACCTAAAATTAGCGTTACGCTGTGTTATTTTCCAATTACAAAAATGAAATAAAATCAAATTGACTGAAAATGAGAGTAATTCTTTGGTATGCATTTTTAATGCAATTTCTGACTACCCAAAATGTATCAAATATCATTGATATTGGTAAACTGAGTTCACCAACCTAAAATCCAGTCCTACTATCATTATAAAACCAATATCATGATCTCATATACTAATTTGCTTCGTTATCTTCATCGATATCTGCACTGTTTTAATGAGAGCATTGCTATGCTATGCATGCCAAGGAATATTATTATTTGTATTATATTTAATAATAATCGAACTGTGAAATTGAGTTAAGGAAAAGGAAAGGCATAAAGCCATTTAATTGGTGCGTATTAAGCATAAAAATTATAATGAGGAACGGTTGCATTGCATTGTTGTTATTTCTTTGTAAAGTTAAATAAAACATGTTTTACATACCTCGCATGGGTAAGGGCGTGGTTTATTACTGGCACAATGGAAAACTGTGTAGGAAACGATTCCCTCGTATCGACCCGGTCTCCTCCATGTGATGCTGAAGGTTCCGTTAGCGGAATCTGTCTTTGAGACGGATTTCGGTTCTTCAGGTACTGCACCATCATCAGTACAAGGTTTTTGGTAGTCGAGAAGAGGTAGTGGCAATAAATATGAAAAACAACAACAGGAAGTGGTTAGAGGAAGAGAAAAGACGTTGTGTTGGAGTAAAAGAGTTACAAGTAAACTAATATAAATGATACTACTTTGTTTGGCGGCGGCCAAATAAAAAGGGGAAAAAACTCGCAGAGAAAAGTAGCAGCTTAGATACTTCTCTTGTTTGTGTGAAACCATCTCCTCTTTTTTCCGCAGAGAATACAAGATTTATGGTGAAACCGGATAGAATTTGCATCAGTGTATATCATATAGCATTAAAATATATTTTCCTGATGTTCCATCTCCGTTGCGGTGGTGGTAAATAGCTGGTGCCGTAAATATTGCGAAATTACTATATATGGTAAATATGGTTAAAGAATTTTGGGGATTGACTGCGTTGTACGAAGTGCGAGGGCGTTTTTTATTAATATTGTGAATATAGAAATGTAACTACTTGATAAAAAGTAATAACGATGGATGGAATGAAATGATGGTGCTCAGAAGAAAGAGAGAGATGGTAACACACACTTCACTGGAGCCGCAAAGTAGTTAAAGTAATTTTATCTTTCATTTGACGAGTTGGATGGATATATTATATAAAAGAATGAGAATAAAAAAAGTTTTTCACGCTTACATGCATTGGAGCTTGGCACGTATATCTTGGAAGCATTTTTACTCTTGCCGAGGGAATTTACAGCGCTTATGTAAAACTCGTATGAACTTGTGGATCTCAGATTATCAAACTCGGCGTAGTCATCGGTAATTTTCTTCGGGAGTTTGTCCAGTAGTTCATTGGTGACACTAAATAATACAATATATAATGTTTAAGATAGAAAATCACAAGCTTTGCTTCATAAAAATTGTTAATAAGCCTACCCATCATTTTCATAAATATCGATTTCATAATGAAAATTAGGACCATTTCTCAAATGGTCTGGTATGGATTTCCAGTACACGTAAATGATTCGCTTATCTTGAGCTGCACGTAAACTTTCGAAACTGCCCAGGTCAGTTTCCGGGGGAAAGTCGGGAACTAAGTTGGAAAAGTAAAAAAAAGTTAATTAAGTTATTGCTCATCGTTTTTTTTGCAAAAATAAAAGTATAGAGGGCATATATTTGTAAGGGTTTAGCTTACTTTTTGAATCCGTCATGATCGAGATAATCCCAGGTTCCGACCAAAATTCTTCGGTTTTGTTGGCGTGAGGAGAGCGTAGACGAGCGCGTATTGTATAGTTTGTATAAGCATAGGGGAGAGTAATGTTTTTGATAAGGAATGGGATTAATCCTGTCTGGTTCTTTTCTGGTGGTTTCGTTTTCTCTGCCTGGAAAGGGAAAGAATTGACATAACAAATTAAAAGAAACTCTTTGTATTTTCCAAGTAAAGTTGATAGCAAGCCAGTATACAAAAAGTGCACGCTTGAAAAGCTGAAATAAGTCTGAGATGATGTCGAGACACGATAGAACATAAGCGGCTTATATTTCATAAGAATTGTAGGTATAATAAGATGTGTATTTTTTGATGTTACTAAATACAAGAATCAATGTAATTTCAAGTAATTTGTAATTGTACCGTAGTGTATCAATGTCACCCGCATCTTTTCATCACATGTCTCCAACTTATGATAAAAATCATATTTTCTTTGTGCAAATAGTGCTTAAAAATATATAAAAGCCTGCTTTGCTGCATTCATGATAGATTTTTGTTTGTGAACAGAAAAAAGGAATAGATTGGCCTGTATGTATAAGGCTAAGCATTGTGATTTTTTCCAATATGGTGCAATATTCGCATAAATACTACATGCATACTATGATTCATTAACATTTCACGACCAACCTGGTATAAGGTAGTATTATTCTCAACTTATACATCTTCAAGCTAAGCTATTTTCATATCTTTTTAATGGAAACAAATGTGCCCTGATTTAGATGTGTACTATTTATAACATTATCCCATATCCACACGTTGCATTGTGTGCAAAATGTGAAAGGCATACTTATGAGTACATACGTTTTCTCAAATTTAAAAGTACTCAATGATGAAATCCTGCAAAATGCAGTATTGTTTTCACCAGCTTTCACCATAAGGTTTTTTTATGATTAAGTCCATCCTTGTACAACTTACTGCAAAATACATTTAAAAGCTTGTTGGGAAAGTAAATACAAAAAGCCTGTTGACTGAGTTCCTCATAATTTATTTAACTAATTTTTATGGTATACATATTATATCCATCATCCCAAACGGCACACATGTGTAACCTGTCGTGTGGATAGTACATACAAGGATATTAATTCGATACAGTGACATGACATAGTATGGAATAATGGAGCCCATACATAAGCTAAAGTCAAGTAGAATGTCATATTGTCCCACTATTTGACTTTACATTCATTTAAGTATGTATGCACATATGGATAAAACTTGGTTGCTTTAATAACTATGTTGACGTTACCGTTGACTGTGGTGGCAAGGATCAATATGACTAGTACGAAGTACGACCGAATTAAAAGAGTAGTGTTCTATGTAGTAAATTTATTCCATACTTTGCTTACGTATGTTGATGATGACGATAGCTATAATGATATCTATTTATAGCTGTAGAGAAATGTGTTTGTTTTGTAAATTATGTAAATCACAGCAGTACGAATGCTATTTTCGCAAACAAATTGGTTTCCAATCTATCCAAGAGGTAAAATGTACAAAAAGGCAAACAAAGTGAAAATAGGAGAAAAAAGGTATCACTTTGCGTAGGAGTATGTATGACTCCATCATTGGAAAAAAGTATCTAATGTTTTTTGGTGGAGATGAATGAACAATAATAAACCAACAAAATGCAAACTTTTGGAAAATGAGGCCAGACTGAAAAAATGGATATAAGTAATTAGAAAGGTGGATGATGAATTCAATCACTCAAGTGATTAAGTTTTCTATATTTGCTTTTTAGAGAACAATTAAATTTGCCAAGTCACTTGGGTTATACTTTTGCCTTTGATAGTGGCAACGGCAACCCTGGTGTCAGGAATACTAAATGTTTTTTTTTGGGGTAATGTAATAGGCTGATTAATGGAAGTACTAAAATCATAAGAATTCATCAAATTAACTGTGCTAAAATTTGCATCATTTCATTCTCTTAATTGAAAAATTTGCAAGAAGAGCCAAGTCAAGCGGAAAAAATAATTAAATGTTTTTTTTTTGTTTTATCAAAGTTAAGTCCTAGGAAAGCTCCTTACCATGATATTACACTTCTCCTTTCCCTCATACAAGTAGCATATTGAAAGCTGATGGTGCAACCCATAAGCGAAATATTCATAATTAGGAAACGTCCAATTGAGTACGTAGTTAGTTGATGATTCCTTCGTAAATTGAATGAGGGGCTTTTCCGGAATTACTAAAAGACAACAAAAAATAAAATCCTCCATCTTATCTCATTGTTATAAAGTGAAAGTCTCTATTCTCCAATTACTTAATGATTTTTTTGTACAAAGTGCATTTATGTATATATTACAGGAAATTTTGTAGAATCAACAAGGGAAAGTTATAATATCATAAGCGAAAGTATCAAATTAATTTCCTACCAATTGTCGCTAAGCTAAACTTGTAATCCCAAGAGACTCCAGAGGGCTTGAGGGCATTTGTACCATTCACTCGTACATAAATAGGATCCGTATTAGGTCTATAAGGAGGCTCCGTCTTGCCATGCCACGTACACGAAGTTGGCATCACTGTTGTATTAGGACAAGGAACCTGGAAAACTGTGGAACCTCTGCAGAAATAAAAACAGACAAACAAGTATAATACAATAAGAAGATAGTTTAGAGATATTTAATACTATCAATGTATTTTATACGTCTAAAAAAATCATCGCTCATTTCTTTGAAAAGATGTATACTGAGAACATGAAATAATCACAGCTAATCAGTTTATGGATTGAGCTGCCAGCAGGTACACACGTAATACCTTCTTTCGGCTTTTCCTTTTTCTAATCTATTGTGTTTGAGTGGTATATACCATATTATTATTATAGTACCACACTAAATGCATTAATATTACAACAAACTTGTTCCATCCAACAAGAGTGAACAAGATCATCATTCTCATTTCACTAAAACAGTTTCCTTTTTGCCTTTAGTGCTTTTTATACCCCTGCTGCTATTCAGTTGAGTTTGATTTGTCGTTGATCCCTATTTGCTGTGTCATTCAACACACAAGAATTTTTTTAGGTACGTACATCCTTACACAGAAGAAAAGGATATAGATGCATTCCAAGTTATTATAATACTTCATATGAATATATTTTGTGTCTATGACCCGTAAATATTGGTATTACGCACATTATTATTATGGGTTTCCAGATAAAATTGTATACATGTGTAAGATAGTTTGTTATGGAGAAAGTTTCCATGTACGAGTTTTCTGGATGAGTGCACTTTCATAAAAAAAATACATTCCTTGCGATGATGATGAGATGAGTGAATAAGGCCAAAAAGCAACAAACACATGAGTAATATTTCTCTTATATAAATAGTTGTAGTACATAGTTGTAACAGTAACAAGAATTCATTGTAATTTAGAGCAAACAATTGGGTAACAATGCTAATCATATAGTTTGCGATGCGTTCATCCATATAATCACAATATATATGTATTGTAATCATCAAAATACACGGCGCAGTAAATTACAAGTGTGTTCATGCATTGATATTATGTTTACTCAACTTTCACTGTTTGTTTGTACAATAAAAAAACTTCCTTTTGCTTGTTCACTTTCATTTTTTTCCAATATACCTTATTGGTTATCAGGTGAAAACAAACAGATAGCAAATGTTAAAATGAATGTAATTACTATTACTAAAAGTAAGTATTTCCTAAATCAAGCAAAATCAACATCGATATAAAAATTGTCACTCATTTCTACTAGTTCTATGAGCTGTTTTACAATTTATCTTCATATTTATTAGGCAATATAGCTTTTGGCTACATGATAAAAAAGCACAGAAGCGAGATTAGTAAATTAATTGAGTAAACGAACGCAAAATCAGTTTAGTTTGTTGGACAACACGTTATTTACGTTGTTGTGTAACAATTGGTCAGAAATAGTGTAAACTATAATTAGCAGCAACTATATAAATAAAAATAGGTTGTTAACCATTTCTTTGTACTCGTTCGAAATAGCTGTACCTGATGAACTAATTATAATACTACTACATTATGTTTAAATGGATAAGATAAATATATGAAAAAAATCCTTTTTATGTATTTGATATATTTTTTCTGTTATCATGATAATACATGTTATGCATATGGAAACCTTTTGAATAAAATTATTTGAACTGGAAATAACATGGGTTGGGTACAAATACAAACCACACGCGTGGACCCAATCACGTAGTTTACCTTTAGAATTATGTTTTCCCAGGAAATTTGACCTATTTTTTATAAATTATAATTTGACCAAAATCAAACATAAAAGGGGAACATATGTAGATTTATCTTTTGAAATTTATGATAATTTCTAATCCTTTACTCTACGAAATAGGTCTCATAACGTGCTCAAATAGAAAATTTGATAATAATAAATTGCAATCATAACCCGTAAACTAAAAGTCATTCTCAGCTAAATACTGATTTATTTCTATTTTGATGTTTTCCTTTATGCCTTTTACGTAAACAATAATAATGAGCACTACTTCATTCATTGCAAATTGACTGTGAGAAAGATTGTCATTGTCATTAATAATAATATACATCAATGTACTTCTCTAGCTGCTTCTCATTTATGCCAAAGTATTTGCAAAACTACACTATTTTCTATACCAACAAAGCTATTTTATATATCATACCTCATTTAATCACAAAACTATGCTGACGTAGGCATTCGTATTTAGACAAATAGAAAGCGTGTAGAGAATTACTTGGAATTGGAAATTTCCTGAATAGCTCATTTCACTCTCTACGACGAAATTATTTGTTTGAATGAATTTTCTCTTTAAATTACTATATTAATCGAGGTTATTTATTACGAATCTCAACTGCAGCCTCCTCACCATATGTCCCTCCTAATATACCTGTTGTACAACCAATATACAGTGTATACATCAAATGTAACAGTTCTCTAGTCTGGTGGTACTAATCATTCATCATCATCAATAAAGTATCCTTTGATGAAAATCAATACAAAATTAGTTTTACGTGAGCGAAAACTTCAACCATATCCATATGCCCCAATAATCAATAATTGAAAAACCTATGTATGTATATATTTACTATTCATTTCTATACATGATTTTCTTACCTTCTCCATAGCTGAGTTAGAGTGTACCTAGTTGGTACAGGATTTGATGGCGATTTCCAGGTGCAATTTAAGCTCGTCCATTTCGGAGCAAGGCAACGGAAGTCCTCCACTGGTAATGGGGGATCTGACAAGGTCAAAAAGTACAAGTGTCATTCTCTGAGTGATCGAGGTAATAATGAGTTTGCAAACAAACTGACAATAAGCTAGTGGAGCAATACTCCGTCAACCTAAAAGCTCGGATATGTGACGACGACGACGACGGATGAGGATGATCATGCATGATATTCGTACAAAGAGTGGGATAATCAATAGAGATGTTAAAAGGGCTAACGAGTAGTGGCACTAGAAAGTATGTCTTGTTTTTGTTAATAATGTGGAAATAAGGACATGAACAAAATATCAATAATGACGTTGGGAACAACTTTGCTGGATTGGATATATGTGTTCTTTTTCACTTAACAATTATATGACTTCCTTCCCATTGTTTCAGAGAGACAATTCTTTTACGAATCCAAACAAGGAAAAATAATTAGTTACAAAACTGAGCCTATACACAATGTATTATTTAAAAGAAAAATTTGCGAAATTCCAACAGATCATCAAATATGTATGTACATACAAAGTGTATGATGAATAAATCAGGCGTGGTTTATAGGAAAAATATAAATCTGATCTGATATTTTTGAAAACTGACTCCCTTTTCTGATGACACTAGAGCTTACTGTAATTAAAAACCACATACACATATCAAATTATAAGGTTGCTTCCTTTGTAGTAACAATGACAATAAATAATTACATGTGTGTGTGCTGTACATTTGGATTTTAATGATGACAAGAGTGACAAGACAGCAATTATTATATGATATACATATGTGTTTAATGGAAAGGTGAAGTCATAACTGTAATATTAAAACTAAAAAATATAATAATTTTTTATCCCTTGAAGTCCTTCAGAAAAGAGATAATGTTTTGTTGAAAAATCTCAAGTTACCCATTTAAGCCTCTCTGTGATTAATGGGGAAGCGAAACGGTGAGCACCCAATACAATATAATTCTTATTCTTATTACAGTCATGATCGCAGGGATCATCAACAAAAAATGAGATGTTTCTGCAAAATTCTTAGAAAAACAACTTTTTACCTCATGACTAGCTTCAAAAAAATTGGATCACAATTTGCTCTAATAGTGACAGTCGATTGGTCTATCTTACATGAAATGACGGAGGAAAAGATAACAAAGTGAAAAAAGATATGGAAGGTAATACAGTTGAAATACGTGAGGGTGTTGAAAAAGCAAATTGAAAGAGAAAGGAGAAAAACAGTGTAAAAAAATCACACAAAACTTCACTTACATCCAACGTCAATTTGATTTTGGCAGACTAACTGGTTTTTTCCAGTGGGTCTCTTCAGAACACACTGGAGAAAGGGATTGGACGCATTCATATTCCTGACACGAATAACTGCAGTTGTCTCATTTATGACATTCTTCTCTATTTGGTCGCGAGGAATAGCAGCCTTTGTGAATATAAAATCTATGTTGCTTGCATTATAACCCTTGGATGACGGATGGGTGAGATTCACTTTGCAGAACACTTCCAATGTGTCTCCTTCCTTCAGGAAAATGTCTCCACGAGGAATGGTAGCTATTGGATGAAAAAAAGAAAAAAACAGATAATATAGTTTCAGGTTATTTACTTATGACAATTTTTTTATCATCACTTCACTTTATAGCATATCATATCACATTTTTATATAGTTTTACTTCCTGGCATTTCTACTGCTAAAAAAAGGGTTCCAGCGAAAAAAATAAAGCAAAGCCAATAAAACAAAGTTTGCAATCTTTTTATAACAACGAACTTAAGTGAAAATGAGCTGTTAAAATTGGCTCAATTCTCCATAGTAGCTTATGCACACTAAAAAATATAAAAAATGTATATGCGCAGTTTGCTTTTCAGGCATTTTTATATTGTGTAAGTTGAGCTGGTATTCATGGAAATATTTAAAAGTGTGTGCATGCATGCATATTATATATGATCTTCACAGTGACTATTATGATGTCAGTACTACATATATCACATCATCGCAGTTATCAAAAACAATGTTTCTAGAAAATGGAATGCTTGAGGCGTGTCAGGTTCAGATGAAGCATTATTTTCAGCAAAACACCTCGAAAATTTTATAGCTATTCAGCTACCATCATCAAAACATGCAGTTATGATGGTATATCATTTTGTGTTGTCCCGGAGTCTACAAAGACAATGTAGAACGCAGATGATAATGATCAAGATAAGTAGTTGTATGCACGCTTATTAGCCCTGCTAACACCACTGCTCACTGCTACCAACTTATCATTATCAAAAAGTGTATAATTTTCCTAACATATTTTGCCTTGATAGATATCAGTAGTGGTATGGTGATGATATGTTTGGGATTGCACAAGTTTTCTCTTGATGAAACCTGCAAATTATCGATAAATGAATAGATTTGTAAGCTAGTATTGACTTTAAACCACAGGAAAGCTTTCCAAATGAATGAGCCTTTCTCTTTCAACCGAGTGTACGTGCAAAATGTGCGTATGAATGAGCCTAATTTTTGTGTCGTAATTTCTTTCTTAGAACTGAGCACATCAAAATATATACTGTGTTGATATCAAACCCTATCCTTATTTTCACCGTCAACTAAACCACCACTTTTATTACTGTGAAAGCTCTACAAGTAAAGCTTGTTATTAGTCATTTTACTACGATTGGCATTTTATGCATTCACATGACGTGATGCATTCATCAACAAAATTTTGTATCCTACTTATCCATCCATCGGTGCAAGATACATACATACAAGTAGTATTTAATACGATCTATTGAACACAAACTCATGGCCAATTTCTCTATTGTATATACATTACCATCAACAGTATATGTTTGCGTGCAGCTATAACAGCTTCAAAGAACGGCATAGTATTTTCCCCAAAATTTGTGCCAACGTTGCCACTAAACTCTGTATTTACATGAATTAATTACGTACACAAAGATCTGCATTTTCACAGTGCAGTTTACTACCAAGTATTTTCTTTCAGGTTGCATAATATGTTGGACAAAATGCTTCTTTCCTTTATACTTTTAATATCTTTCGTCATCAGCAGTATTCTTAAGCTTTACACTGTTTTTTTTGCAATGTATTGTGCTACCACCGCAGTAACTGATTAAAAAGGACTTTCTTCTTTGAAATACTTTCACAAACAAGACTTAAAACAGTAGAGCATAAAAAGTTGCTGATGCTTCTTAAACCAATAACAATACAATATGGCTCATTTAAAAACTTTAGTAAAAGTGATTGAAGGTACGTAATGTATATAATGTGTATCCTTCACATTTTCTTTAGCGAATATTAGAAAAGTTGATATAGAATCTCCACTTTTTTGTCTTTCTTTTTCATCTCATAACTGAGCTGAGTTGGGTGCCATAAACTTGTAGAGGCTTCTACATCTACTTAATTTTCTTTCCTTGATTGACGTACAAACACGGCATGAGTAGAGAGAAAGATGGCATGATATGAAATCTTTGACAGAGATAACAGGGAGCATAAATCGTCAGTCAGTCAAAAAGTTGCTTCTCTACGCAATAAAAGTAGAATACAGTGTAAGTTATGTGTTCTTCTGGCGTAAAATTAATGAAAACAATAAGTGTTTGTTGGAGTTGAGCTGTCTATTCTCCCCCTCTGCGTTTTGCCCCACTTTCTTTAAATGCTCCGTTGAATTGTCATTCTTCATGAAGAGCTATCGAAAATTGTAGGGAAAACAAAAAGATAAAAATACATGTCTAAAGTAACGGAGGATGTTGATTAATTGCGAGAAGAAGTACTTCTGCAAGAAGAATCAAACGACAGTGCTAAAAAGTAAATACAGCAATAACAATTATACCCAGCTAGCTTTTGTCATTTGTTATATAAAATGACTAGGTGCACCACAAAATCCAATTAGGATAAATGATATCAAAGAGAAAATTAATGACAGTGTAGTACGTCTACCTTTAAAGAAAATTCATATAATTTGTTGTATTTTATGTAACGCATAAAATTATGCAGTGTCCTCAAACTGAAATGGGAACGTTAATGATTTAAAGCATTAGTTCACATTATATACATGTATAGCTATTACAAAGGAGGACAAATTATTAACGCCTGTCCAAAAATATGAAATTTCATCAGGAGTAAAAACAAAAGTGAAAGACCACACTATACTGACAGCTAAAAGGGCTCGAGTAATTATGAAAGACTGCGAATTATTGCGAAATCCTTCGAGCACAAAACAGTGAGGCAAAAAAAACAGAGCTTGGCTCACGTGAAACCGGATGTAATTACGACAACTTCCTGCACCCGTTATAACAAAAAATGGGCAAGTTTTGTTTTTGCAAATACAAGCATCTCCAGCAATTGTAATGAAAAAAAGAAGAGAATTACACATCCTATTTAAGCCATGTGTAGATTTTTTTAGCATTGAAGGCTAAATTGCAACGTTGACCTATTTAGTTGCAGTGCATCGGGTGGGTACGACAAAGAATCATTGAAGCAAGTATACTTTTTCGTAAACAATTGTTAAAATAATTGTCTCCGTTACAAAACCACGCTTTGATTTTTCAACCAAGCAAAAAATGAGATGAACATCGTTTGAAGCTGTTTACAACATGCTAAAAAACAACTACAAAAGGTATAACCAGCAGCGTGAACGTCGCGTCACAGACAAACAGAAAAGTAAACTGTTCATAAACAGAAATCAATTTTACTAAAAATACAAAAAGTATTGACAAAGAATAAAAAATACATGCAATATTTCATTTGTTATTTCAAGTGGAAAAATTGAGGGTTCACTGAATTTTCCGTGGAAAATTTCCAAGTTAACTTGTTATATAACTCAGTTTACGTTTGCGTCACCAATTCTACGCTTACTTATGCGTAAAATAATGTAAAAAATAATATGAATGAAGATCAGAGAACATGAAGCTTGTAATGCATTTTATATTCAAATTTTTTTGATGACATGTTTTGTAACTTTGTAAAGCTAGTACCATTTTTGCAATGTGACAACCAACACGCACTCTTAGATTGATAGTTATTCTAGAAATATTACAATATATCTTCTTAATAATGCATTAACTCCTGTTTACTTTCACGTTTTTGCTTTTCCAACTAACTGTTTGAAGTCGAAAAAGTGTAGGAAATTATTATACAATTTTAATTACACTAAAGTCAGATGAAAGGGCACGGGTTATACCACATATAACAAGATTTTAGCAAGATGTATATACATTTCCTGGATTTTATGCCATGGGACTTTATTTCAAACAAAAACAACACCATGGAAGCTTTAAAAATAGTTTGCCAAACTAAATTTAAATCCCGGACTACCGTCATCATCATCGCCATCGTCCTTCCGAAAAGTTTTTGTTTTTACATCATGCATACATGCGCACACGTGTATTGTACTTCTAAAAATTGAAATCCTTATAACGATGTGTGGATGATGACGATGACAGTGTGAGGTAAGCTTCAAATTTCATTTCTTTATACGCAATCCACACAATAGATTTTGAACATAGGATATTTTGTATAGCTCTTTTTTATATTGTTCATGAAAAAACAGGTAATAAACAGCATCTACAAGGATCAGTAGTAAGCCTTGTTATATTTACGTTGAAAACAGGAAAGAAATCGATATAGTTTAGTGCAAACTTTATAAATTCAACGAGCTCTTTCCATGATAATGATAATATTATGATCAGTATACGATTCCTCCGGCATCATATTAAAAAACCTGCTTTATTCACAACCCGTGTTAAATTGCCTTGATGATAAAACACACGTGTAATATTTTTATTAGTAAAGAGAAAGCAATGATGATGAGCAAATGAAAGGAGAAATTAAACGAGGAATGAATATGCTGGCTCGTGTGTTGTGACACAAGTTGTATATCGGTCTGTATATATGTATTTTACATGAATGGAATGATGTCGGTGAAAGTTTTTCTCTCTGGGTATTTTTTATACTTTCTAGTTGCTTTAAGCTGTGTTTTTTCCTAGACAATGCGGGTTCCGATGAAACAAAACGACCAGCGTTTTACGTGCAATTGTTATCAAACTTGTAATTTCACTTTTATACGAAGCGGGAGCGAGCAGGACGTTATTCTATAGAGTTCCTACCTTTTGCATATCCGTTTTATAAGTATGGTCACATGTAAAAAAAATTGTAAGCCGAGTTTTATACATACCCTTCCGTTTGTTCTTCCGTTGACATGATTAAAAAATATTTACAAATCATTGGGTTAAGCTTGCAAAAGTAAAATATGTGTACCATACAGAGAAAAAAGAGTGAACGATCAGACATGTAGAGAATATGCTGGTTAGTGGCTTCATTGGATCGTGATGATAACCAGAATGGGCCCCAGATATTTTGATGCTGCATCGTCGTGCTTGGTATGACCCTGTTGTTGAATAAGTTTTTATATTATTATATGAAATTAGAAAAAACTTTGATATTTGAAATGTAAAATTTGACCTGGAGTCCCTCTGGGGTGCCATTCAAACCAAAAGGATGTACCCAGGTATGTGAAGCAAGAGCTTTGAAGTGCATCGTTAAAAATATTGGCGAAGAGTATGAAGCAAGTGCCTAGTCTATTGACTGAGTAACAACATCCGCTGCTGCCAGTCTCATTTTTTTCTTACTGCTGGTATTGATATATTAAGCAACTTTGACTTGACTATCTTTTTATAGATAAAAGCTTTGACTAATTGCACGGAAACAAAAGTTTTTTCTACTAGTTTTCCGGAAATGTTTTTGTATTACACAAAAAAATATTACAGGTATGCATATTCTCCGTCTCTGATAGTCGTTCTCCGTTCTACTTTTAATTTCCCGTGTGTATGGATTCGCAATGCAAAATAAAGTATACGTGCAAGTGCAAACCCACGCGTTAGCTCACTGTAATTGTGGCCAAGGAATTGTAAACATTTTTAGTAACATGTGTAATCCTTTAAAAATCCGAAAAAAATACACAAGACTTTGTACTTTACCGTGAAACGTGACTTTTTGTAGTAGAATACCACAACAAATTTGTTTGAATACATTAAACTATGTCCAGGAATTTAAGATACGAAAAACGTTTTTATTCAGAACTAAATTTATTCTATCTAATAGAAAAGTTTTACTGAGTACTTTTGCAAAGCAACAATCTCTAAAAAATCCGAAGAATAAAAGAAAACGTCATATATACTTTACTAACAATAACAATCAACAATAGGTTAGCATGTTATGTAAACATTACAAATTGCAATTGCTTGAATTTTAATGACTCTTTATACTTGTTCGAAAATTGCAAAATATATTGTCTGCAATACTTGGTTTCCTACGTGATTAAAATATTTTCTGAACAAACATTTGATTTAAAAATTGTTGAAAAGTAAAACATGCATTTGTATATTTTGCAGCTTCTGATTGTATTCCATAAAAGGTTAAACTTTGTCACGTTGTCAGCTACAAAATCATAACTTCAGGGTCTTGCGTACATGTTATGTTTGCTTGTCTAATGGAATTCAGTACTTTCTATACTACCACCCTTCCAACGATAAGTTATATATGATGTGAAAAAGTTTTTAAATATTACCCTCTCCTCTAAATTTGTATGAAAACAAAAGTTTTCATGTTTCAGCCAAGCGGAGAAAAAGCTTTTCTGCTCATTATTTATGCATTTATCCTAAAATGACTCATGAAATGACATATATATCCCAACCAGTCCCCAGCATTATTTAAACACATACGACTTCTTACGAAGAGCCATTACACGTGCAATACTAGAGTTCTAGGGATATGCAATATGCAAACATAAGAATGCATGTACATGAATGCACATGAATATCAAAGTAGCAGATGTGTAAATTTGATGATGAAATCTCTCTCTTTGATGAAAGTGCAAAAAAGCCATACAATTCTTGTGCAAAAATGTAAGATAACCATTAAATGTAACAATATCTAGTTTTGTCAATGACGCACATAGAACATTTATCTTTTTTGTCGAACTGAAAAGAGGAGAACTGCAAAACACTGCAAAAATATATTTTTGCAACTATTGAACTTGTAAAAGGAAACATTGTTTTTTAAAAGAATGATTTTTTTGCAGAAGGGTAAAAAGTGAAAGTTTGAATATTTCTCTACCCACCACCATCCCTACACTTTTTCATGCTCTTTTTCACAAAACTGACACTTGTGTTTAAAAAAAACACCACTCAACAAACTTTTCTCTGCTAAGCTTCTTTTTTTGCTCTTTGGTTGAGATTTATTTTTTATTTTTTGAAAAAAGCAAAAAAAAACAAAAGGATTATGTACAATGTACTTATCGAAGTGCAAGATTGGGCATAACTATGTGTTGCTTTTGTCATAGTGAAAATAAAAAATTGCGTTTAAATGTTTTGTTTGGTAGAGTAGTATAAAGTTTTGAAGTGAAACAAATGCAATTTGAACTTTAGAAAAAACTAGCCATCCGGAAAAACAGTTTGTCCGTTTTTTTCCCCGTATAGATTTTTTTTTTGGAATTGGAGATAGGATACAAGCAGTACATTTGTTATACTTTTTTACTCTTCAATAACAAAAATTGAGGGTAAGGAACGTTCAAGGAGTGTGTACCAGTACAATCCACTTGTTAGCAAAACAAGTAGACAAACAGTAAGGTAGAAATTTACACAGGAAGCAATAAGCTAGCAAAGGAGATTAGAAATTAGAAGTAAAATGCTAATATTTCGCTGTTAAACAGAGAGTGAGATAAAAAGTAAAGTTTGTTGAGAGTGCTATGTTTTTTTGAGAGGAAACTCTGTAAACTACTGCTGGAGTAAGCAACAAGCACACTGTAATCATAATGAGTTATGCTAGAATGGAAAAATTATATAGGAAATAAAGTTCTATAGCATATAAATATGTATTTAGAGACACATAATGAATACTTGAACAAAAATTAACGAATTTCCTTCATTAAGAGAAAGTAGGAAACGTATTCAACTTGTTTGATGGAGGTAAAAAGGGGCATTTATGTACTATTATGTGAAAGGACATGACCTAAAAGTTATTACGATCAAATTATAAACTAAAATCAGTTTCTGATGTTATAAAATAAGGACGATTATAATTAATGTACATATAGATTTTTTGGTCAGTGGTGGTCTAGTACTAGTGGTCTACAACAAGTAACAAAACAAACTAGAAACTCTGGCAATTTTCTCTATGAACTGGTTTTCGATTACGTTTTCCAAACCATTGAAAATGTATTGTGTGTATTCATCTTAAGTATATATGCGTTTGTTTAACTTTTTACAATTTTAAAAATCAAAGGGAACTTTGAACTTTTAGACAGATGGACAAACAAAAAATATATACTTATTAAAGTCAAAACATGTATGTGTAACACATTCGTAATATGTGCATATTATTAATTACCTAAGCATACATCTTTGATGTTGGTTAAAAAATGGCGTATCTTTCATTTCTTTTTACATCACATCATTTTTATGGTGATATCATCTTCATCATAAAATGTCGCAAGTGCACACAAGCTCACGGATATTGGTTTTCCATGCAGTAATGACATGAGAGAAGTGGAGCACTATAGTTATTTCATTAAAGACTGTAGACAAGTATGTTATGTAATATTGGTCGACAGTCGGCAGATGAAACTGGTGAAATAGGAAAATCAGGGAGAAAAATAAAGAAAGTAAATGAGAGACAAGGAAAAAGGAACAAAATTTGTTTTATAAAGCAGACATGCTTATGCTGATTACACAATCGTAGATAACAACACTAACATTATTATCAATAGCACCTAGTGCTTTTTGTTAATTCCTTGTCTTTCTCTTTTTCTGTCCTTGCTTTCCTTTAATTTCTTGTTGGAAATTTAAGTGCTTCTGTTTTTGTGGCAACTCGGAGAACTTGTAAAATGTAAAACGGTTTTGTAGACAGAGGAGGAAAGCAATTCACAAATAAATCCCATTGGACTGGTTTTGAGTATTCATCGTAACTTCATCTGTCAACAAAGCTCTTGTTTTACATAAGTTGCTTCTCTAGTGTAAAATGACAAGTATCTATCTACATAGCCTCATGTGTACATGTTATAGGTATTTCTGACTGAGTTTTGGTGAATTTGCTCCTACATACAATGCCGAATGGCAAGTGACTTTTCGCTCATTTGTATTACCCCACCACCACCACCTCATTTACAAAGCTTCACATAACACGTTACATTTCTCCTTTTTAAGTCCTTTACCATTTTCGCTCCCACACAAAACATTAAGAGCTTTCTTTTCTCAGTAAAAACAAATACGACTTTTAGTACAAATAAACCACTACATCTTTTGTAACTGTATGATGATATGATGATGAGACCCTTCTGGTGTTAGTAGTGGTCGTCTTGTTGGCATCATTCTAAAAAATCCATACAGTATTGTCCTTCACACAAGCAAATACAGTAATTTAGACTAAATTTGGAAATTTGACTGTGCCAAAATTTGTTCAAGTAAATACCATGGTCATGTACCGCAGTTATTTTGTACATGACTTGTTTGACTAGAAGTGTTGGTCCGATACGGGGCAAAGTGAGCCTTTCCCCGAACTAACATACACTTTGGATAATTGAACAGGTGAAATAAAGAGGCTTATACTTTCCATCATCATATTTGTCTTGCTGAATTGTACAAAGCAGTTCACTGCGTGATGCCGACGAAAACGTTTTACTGTCAGCATTACCCGTGCGGTAGCTTACGAAATAATCATATAAGCTTTGAAAAAATAGACGAGTGAAAGGCATTCGGTTTGGTGTGCATATAAATAGCAACAATATTTAGTATTCAAAGGTAATGCCAGAGTTGGTGAGAAAAGGTGTATAGACCAGATACAAACTTTATTCAGAAGCAAAAGCAGTTGGTTGCATGCTTGAAGTTGGCGCATGCATATTATTTTGAACAGAGATACTTTTTCATTCTTGATAAATTGGTAGATACACGTGAATGCGAATAAAAAGCAAGTACTACTGATGAAATGGTATATTAAATGAGAACTTACCTCCTGGAAGACCTGAAACACCCTCCATACACACAAGCCTTTCGTTATCATCTTGTTGGGAAGTAGATCCCACCAGACTGGGAAAACATGAAAATGTTGTGAATATTAGCGCAACTGTCAAGTGGAAAGTTAATGACTTGAGCTTTTGACGATGACGGCGTGGCTGCTGATGTTTGCAATCTTTCACTGCATTCTGATTTTGATGATGATGCGTACAATACGATGATGATGATGACAATGGCGAAAATGACGATGGTCTACTATGGACTGAGGTGGTGGTGGTGGATGTTGTTGTGATGAGGCAACATTTTTTTGATTTTGTTGTTGGACGGCCACACCACCACCCAGCCTTCTCCCTGTAACTTGACAAGGGAAGTAATGAACCGGATTTCGTTGAATTTGCACTGGTAGGTGGACATGCTTTCAGTTGTCCGTCAAGCTCAGCTGAAATTGACTGGAAAAGGAAGGATAACGGTGAGGTAGATGATAATGTTGAGGAGGAGTTCGCTGACGACGACGTTGTGGAGGAAGATGATGAGTAGTTGGTGCCAACACTATCTTCTAACGTTTTCCTGTTAGCCATACCGTTCGTTGATGAAAGTTCCCCGAAAAGTAACTCTCGAATTTTCTCCGTAACTCCGTGTTTACTTGGATCAGTCTTGTAATAATTTTAGCACAACAAAAAAGAGCGCGGTTTCAGTGATGGTCGTCGTGTTGAGGAAAATGAGGCCGTGGTTTTGGCTTGGTCTCTCTCGCTCTCTCAACTTTAACTACTTATTAGACAAGCAAAAGTTGTTTTGATGAAGTAGTTTATCGAAGATTGTGTTTTCTCCTTTGAAAACAAACTTGCATGGTGATCTCAATAGATGATGATGTTTGTTTTCAATCTTGTTGTACTACAATTCGCCAATATGTTGGGGACCACAGAATTGCAATAGTTTTCCTGTGGTTGGTTTTCCTCCTGCTATGCGTACTACTTTTGAAAGCTATGAGTTTGCTTTCTTCTTTTCTCCTCTTTGATGGCGTCTTGTGTTGTCTGCTTTTTCCCAAAAAACAAAGTCGTTTTGAGTTTTCGTAGGAGGCAAAGTCATGTACCAAAGTTACTATTCCCTCCCGCACGACGTGACCACTTCTCCACTGTACCGCCACACTACACCACCAAAGACAACAACAAGTGAGAGCGGTGGAGGAGATACCGGACTCGTGGAGTTTTGACTACTTTACGAGCAGCAGCCAGGAAAATAAGTGATCCTGGTGAATGACGACATCAACGCTTTTTAAAGGCTCATGCAAGACAAAACTCGTATGAAAAACGTGAGTTTTGGCGAGAGTGGAAGTGGAAAAAGCTCTTTATGGCTTGGCTTTGACTTGAGAGAGTTGTGGGTGACTGGCTGAAGGAGAAAAGAGAGTAACAGTAAGTAAGTATGAGAGACAGAGTGAGTGAGAGGGAGAGAGCAATAATGATAAAAGCGTTTTTGCTCTCTCAGTGTGCTTTGTACGTATGCTGCTTTTAGCAGCTTTGCTTCTCAACTGACTCAAGTTTGTTACAACTGAATCATAACGGTTTCTCACGGCTCTTTCCGAAATGGTCCAGATGTGCTCAAATCAAGTATCTCTCTTCTCTACTTATTCATATGAAATATAATGGAGCTCTCTCTCTCTGTGAAGAGTGAGTTTTTGTGTAATATATGTGTAATGTGTGGACAACACTGGGGCTGCTTGAATAGCACCACTTCGTTCCGTCTATCTGCTGCTGATGTGATGCTGGAGCCTTTTTTTATTGTGCTCAAGTTGACATGATGCGTGACACTTATGCAATGTAACTTGTGATTGAAACGGCTACAGTAGTAACAGAAGCAGTTATGGTTGAGTTGTTGGTGGTTGTTGTAGTTGTGCTAGTGGTCCAACCATTACAACACAGATTCATATTTGATCAAAATATATTCCGGGGAGACGAACAAAAGAAGCTTTTTGTATTTTTAAACGTGCGCTTGTTTTCTTTCCTCTTTTCTTAGTCTTCTTATAATATGTCCGTGTATGTTATGATGTAGGAATGCGCTGCCTTTTTAAGTGCGCATCAGCTTGTATACATGGTTTTCTCACATGTGAAACTACTGTTATTATTTTTTGGTATTAGATTTTATGTCTTGTATTAAATTGCTGTAGTTGTCTCCACACTGCACTTGACTTGGTCCAGAATCCGTTCTACATGAAAATGTTGCACTGCACAGCTTCCTTTTTGTTTCAGTTCAGTGGAGATGTTGCATGTATTGATGTGTATCTTGTGCACTAGCTTCTTTTGTTGTGACAATGACAATAAACGATGATGGTTTTTTGATATTCATCAAGTTTTTGTTCGTATCCTTTCTCCTCAACTGTCTTGGTGATGTTATACTTGATTGGTTCTGTTGCCAATGGGTGAACCTTAACGAAGCATTTTTTTCTTTCTCTTTTTGTCTGGCTTCCTCTCTTGTAATTTTTCAATTATGTGGTTACCGATGCGTTTGTTACGATGACGACGGTTTTCTTTAATAAAAAACTTTATGCCGCAAATTCGATGGGTTTCTTCAGCATTAACGATTTATAGTCAAAAGTTGCTTTTAGAGATGACTAGAATTAAGACAGGAAGTAATCGGCAAATGGTAGAGATAAGTTGTTCCAAATTATCTCAAGTTTCCCCAAACACTTGTTTTATGTCGAAAAAGTTCCAACTGTTTCAATACGAATGCTGAAAAATATATAAAAAATCAGAAATTATATCGATTTGTCTAACAATTTCTAACTTATATTGCTGTTTAGTTAAACGATTGTATTGAATTGCTTTACTTGAAATTCATAACGAAAATGTTAAACTAAAGTAATAAAAGGTAATGGACTCTCGGATAATTTGTTTTTAAGTAGCAGGTCGACTCTTCACTACCAGTAGCAGAGCTATGTCAACCAGAGATGGTCAAATGGTAAATGGACAAGATTGTTTGCGATCGCGCCTCTTAAAATACTAGCACTCACTCACAGTCAAGCTCAACATTTTTTTCCCGACCGACCGACCGACAAGTTGTCTCTTAGATATTAAAGCTTAAAGTCATTCCTTCAACTTTTTTTTCTAGTATTGTGCATTATTATGTAAGTACATGCCTGATTGGGATTTGTGAGCTTTTAAGTTGTAAAATTTTTGTTACGTTGATTACATAACTACTTTTTTCAGGAGAATAAAAAAATCTTTATTGGTAATTGTATAATGTTTATATTGACGTAGAGTGACATATACTTATGGAGAGATATATCAAAAGTGGTTCCCAGCTTAAATTCTTAATTCAATGGAAAAAGGATCATTACTATTTTATAATTGGAGAGCTAGTAAAAAAAAACGCTTGAAGAAGTGAGTAAGCATTCACGGAGCCAAAGGAGTCGTAAGCGACTGAGCTCTGATTGTGAGATGAAGATGAATCTGTTTATTCTCTCTTTTCTCTGTCTCCTAATTTCTTTTCAATTCTTTTTCCTTTACTGAATCAACCTACAAAGTTCCTTCATGCTGTGCATTTGTTTGATACTCTTATTACAACTATTTATTCCTCATATTTTTTTGCTTCGTTTATTCTTATTTCCAAGATAGGTAATTTTGCCTCGTGGTACAAACGTATGAGGAAGGAACTGACTTATCATATTTATTTTATAAATTCATTATTCTTATTTGAATCTCTATTTTTTTCTCCTTGACTAATTCTTTTTCTTTATAAATGACATCTATAAAGGTTGACAATCATCAAAAGGGAAAGAAAGAAAAATTGTAACGAGCACAATGATGACAGGTGAGATTAAAACTGACTTTGAAATTTCTTCCGATGGCGACAAAAATCTCTGCAATCAGCGCTTTTACTCTCGCTCAGTAATATTTTAAGTAATTCATCTTCTAAAGATTTAAAGATCATACCTTATAGTTTTTATCTCAATGTTGAAAAGGAGCTTTATTTTTGGACAATGAGTAGAAAAAGGAGTTCCTTTTTATAATTGGAGATTCCTGTTGACTAGCACCTTAATTTCTTTTCCTTCTGAAGACACCTGTTCTAATTTTCGTTTCATCTAGAGTTTTTTTCAGTCGTTTGAGCATTTAGTCCCCAAAGTGATTGTTTTCACATTTGCATTCCAATCATCAGCAGCCTTCATTACAGGATGAAATATACAAGGTAATCGGGGTTGTTGCTTGCGTTGCAATTACAGAGTTTAAAGACACGTAGCTTGAAAATAATTCAGAAAGCAATGCAATGGGCCATCATCTTTCACAGGTCTCTCAAAAATCTTCTCCTTTTATTCTTATTCATGGTATTTTTCTTCCCATCATCTCATTCCAAGATGCTGTTCACGTTCACTGTAAAAAAATACAAACAAAAAACCATCGTCATTCATCTTAATGCAGGAAAAAAAGAGAAAAAATCTTTTCCACAAAGTATTTATACTACAATGGATAAATCCTTATATATTTTGTTTGAATAGAAAGTGTACAATGTTAAAGTAGCAGAGATTTCCCTTCAATAATCTTCAGTAATCACCAAACAATGCTGTGATATAAGAATGCAATAAAGTTAAACGAACAAATAAGTGGTCGCCATTTATCCAATCCACCAACTTGTGTGTACTTAACGTTACAGCGATCAAATCTTTTTAACTTGTCAGCTTAAACGTTTTTTTTTCAATAATAGCCCAACATTTTTTTCTAAGACTCTATGAGAAATAACAAATTAAATGACAGTTATGTACATAATCATGTGAACGTGAGATGACTTTGACTTTTACTCATGCTCAGGGGACAATGCCCATCAAACTGCCGTGATAAATTATAATAGCATTTCCGGATTTACCCCGGCTCGGGTCTGCGTGCGAATCAATGACAGTTTATAACAGCCCGTGTACTTGTTCAAGTTAAACATTTAATTGATGAAATGATGAGCAGACATACAAAAAACATCAATAATTGTAGGTAGAGCCACTATAGCTACGTATTATAAAATAAATATCTTGAGTAAGAACCCCCACAATTGAAATTATGGTCTTTAAAGAATTCAGGAAGATAATGACAATACTCTCTGCTCGTCAACTAATTTCTTCTTGGGTACAGGAGAAAAGGGAGCATGAAAATAAGAACGTCTTTTCTATTCACATCACAAGATACAAAATGTATAATTGATGCTCACGGAGGCAGTTTGTCTGTCTACTTGTTTGTTTGATAGGATAATGCTGGGTTGATGATGAGAATAAGAACGTTAGACTATTATACATTTTAAACGCATGCTGCTTATTTACTATTGTTGGAAGGATATAAAATCTTTGAATCTTGAATTGACTTTGGATGGCAAATTATCAAGCTGGATCTCACGAGAAGAATAAATGAATGGAATATAAAAAAATACAATGGAACAAGGAAAGTATGAAATTTCTATTCTACACTTAAAGCCGTGAAAGCACTTTACAGACTATGAATGTCCACACAAAAAAATTGTATGTTGAAGTATTGTAATTACATCACTTTATCAATGGGAAAATATTTTTTTAAGACGACTTCTTTTCCTCAGCATCTTTACTCCTCTAATCTCTCATTTTTTCCTTACTGTGATTTTTCTCGAGACAAATCCGTGCAATGCAGTAAAATAGTTAGCATTGCATTACCATTTGAGTGACTGGACTGAGAAATTATATAATTTTTTTTTTTGCTACATCATCCAATTCATCATCTTACGCAATGACCATAAGATTAGAAATGACCAGCAATCAAAAACGTTACAGCTTATTATGGTCGTTAGTCAAAATAACTCATTTATAACAAAAGGCCCATACTCGCATTGTCCACGTAAAGAAAAAAATATTCTAACCACACTAGTGTCAGTAGTATTTACCATTTTGCCAGACCACCATTCATAATTCAGAGGGAAAATAATATTAATATTGTTTGAGTTGCAATGGAAGCAGAGAATTATTGTTTGCACAACGCAACATTGAACTTAATTACTGTCCGTTTGACGCTTGAATTGTATTTACTACTGTTCGTCGACCCGCAGTCTGTTTTGTTACTTGTTATAAAGAAATCACTCATTTTTTCTCACAATAAGAACTTAACCAATGATGTACGTAAGCAGTACTGTCACAATTCATTACCTCATTCATGATTATGATTACACATTAATGCTTCCTTTTGACACACGAATACATACGTATATGCCCAATATAATCAAAAAAAATCACAGAGCTTTGATCTGCGAGCAGAGGTTCATTTTAGACAAGAAAAGTTGAGCTGCGCAAAAAAAGTTGCAGCGTAAATCATTATTCTGTATTTTACACGTATTTTATATTTTCCAGGAACCTTATACAATAATCCCAACAGTTTATTGTAAATAACAGCGGGTTAGATATTTCAGTAATCACTCTATTTTGATTCTATCCAAAAAATGCCACATCCATAAATATACCACGCAACAGTTTGAATGTTTGAAAATAAAAAGATTTAAATAAGCTGACCATACGCATACAGGACAATACAGCCTCTTTGTATTCTCTATTTAAGCTTTACTTTACTTCTTGGAAGTGAGAATGACGATGATAAAGAAAGGAATCAAGTAAATCACAGAAAGAGAATATTATGCCTATTCTATTGAAGGAAAAAGTAAACTTGTTTAAGTTGCTTTTATTCATGTCATTCCATGGAGTCTTAAAAATATCTCTGTGTGAAATGATTTACTGGTATACTCAGATCATGGTCATGCACACACTACACAAGTGACAATTTCTTACTATTACGATTTTCTTATCAAGCATTTCTTGCTAACCATTAATCTTAAATGTTTATTTTTAGTTAATTTTGCATCTTTTGTTGATCGCTGTAGTTTTAAAAGTTGGCCAACAAAAACAAGTGAGTTGAGGTTGAGACCTTGTAAATTATTGTGCAATTTATTATAACAGCGTCTTTCTTACTTTTCTTACATTTGCTGAGAGACAGAAAGTTTGGACAATCAAGAAACAAGTGATATGGGGGTGGCTCTCTCTGTCTGTATTTTGAGTTGCTTTGGGTGAAGCAATGTACATCTTATATTTTTGCATATTATATACCTATGTGGCAGTGAATAATGAACCAAAGTTGCATAAGGGGAAAATTAATTCAACAAGTTTTCTATTAGACTCACTTGATGGGTTTTTATTATGAATAAATATTTAAAACATCTCTGAGAAAAATTATAAAACTTCTCTGAGAAAACACGCAACTCCACAGATTTTAGTGTCAAAGTCCGACCTGAAGGTTCTTTTTTTTACTGATTGCCCATCATTATCACCAAAACAACATTGTTGAATTGGTGTATGAATAGTAATTAAATGACGCAATGATATTTCATGTGTTTATCAAGAAGTATGGAAATAAAAAGCAGAATAATATATCATCACATACTTTTTTTGTTGTTAGTTTGACCAAAACAACTATAAGTAGTGGACTTAATAGGCTTTTGTAAAAAAAAAGACTCTGATTCTACGACAAGAGATTTTCGGGAAAAAATATTTATGTAGATTAAATTTGCTTTTTAAAGATAATATAAACATTTGTACAAGAGCAACTGCTGCACATTGTCTGTGTGATACTTGAGAAGCCATTGGAACTTTTCTTGGAAATCTTAAATCTGTTCATCGTGACATTTTCATTCATTTTACAACTAGGCACTCATCCACGACCACCATACATACGTATAACCATCATGATCACCAACTCGACAATGATCGTCGGCCTGAGACAAGTTGAAATGAAATTCTCTTGCTATGTTTCAAACAAGTTACATTATAAAAGGGTAAAAATGATGAAGAAAAAAAATCTCGTCCTTATTCATCTTCATTACAAACATATCATCGTTGTCATGATTACAGGCCATCAGCAACAGCATCAAGCGGTGGGATACGCAAGCAAAAAAACTATCTGAATGACAACTATTTTATTGCTGTTCATCTTTCTATATGATATCAAGAGAAATACGAAGGTTCTAATAATTCAGCCAGGAGATTAAGATGACTTACTTTATCCTTCTAACTATTGGTCTATTTAAAAAACATATATGTCGACAAGACAAGTAAGATATTAGCCAGGCAGATAGAAAAATAGTGCCCTTTAGAGTAATTTTACAACTGTCATTTAGCCGTCACCGTCAGCCTGCAGCACAATTTCTTTGGAAAACTATTTTTAGGAGAATCCTAATCAAAAAGTCTGAAATTAATGAAATCTCTCTGGGATAAGGTCCAATAAGCAAGTGGAGTTGGCAAATAAATTTGAGCATTTATCAGATAAATGACCTGAACTCTTACAAAGATGTTCAAAAAAATTAAATAAAATGTCAACTAAAACTTTGTTGATAAAAAGGAAAAAATGACAAGTAGTTTGACAATCACGTCAATTACAAAGATCCAAGTTAAGGTATCGTAAGTAAATGTCAGTCAACAAATAATAACGTTGAATAACGACATATATGTCATAATCGCTTATTCCTTAAAATTTTACAACGGAATGCCGGAACTTGAACGATACCAGCAGCACCAGACCAAACAGAAGCGTATGATTTCGTTGCAACAGTGATCGCTGTACGAAAGCATGACACGACGAGTGTAACTTTTTACGGTTATTTATCATCATTAATGCGATGAACTATTAAATTTGATTGTTGGGTTGGATTGTATCCTGCTTGGTTGCATTGCAGACTTTTAATATTCAAACTAAAACTCTTTTATGCATTTATTTTAAAAAGTGAGGACAGGCTAGGCTATAGTAGCAGCATTGATTGTGATACAGTTGATGTTGATGACATTATTAACTCTTTTATTTCACAATTCTGTGGAAGAAAAACTGTCACTGTCAGTAACAATACGAACTAGATGAATTGTAATTACTACTCACTTCGTTACAAAGAAAGCCTGCTGTGGCTGCAAGTTTTTTTTGTGGATGAAGATTAAGGAGAGAGATGTTATGGGAGCGAGTGTACCGGTAGCAGATCAGAGATTTGAAAAAGTGTATCCTGTGGTTTTCAAAAGAAGGGAATGATACACATGAGCGTACTTTTCTTTGACTTTTTTATTATCTTGGGATGTCATGTTATCTAAAAACAACCTGATTAGGACAAGGCCCTCAGTTTCACGTTGATTCATATTCATGCATGCATACAAGTGACAAAAAATGATATTTTTTAATATCTGTAATTCTATTACATCTCTTCGTTCTCAAAAAAAATCTGAATAGAATAATAATTTGGTCATTAATCTTTTGACAAATTTATGAGCGGTTGTCTGTATTATTGCTAGGATGGCTTATTCGCCCACCTCCTGATTTACAGTATATTACGAAAAGCTAAAATATAACACTGAGATTGAGCTAGAACAGCCCAGCCCAAGTCAATCGACTGTTTTTAGTTTCAATTGAATTAAACGAATAATTTAATCAGATGATGATTAAGTGTAAATTTCTATTATTTTAAGATTCCCCCGTTAAAATTACAACGAATTTTAAACATTAACTAAATAACCATGAAAAACATTAACAGTGGGCCAGTTTTTTACAGAGGGACTTTTTTATTTCCCCCCTTCTTGTAAATAAATATTCCATATAACAATTACATGTAACATATATGCGTAATGTACATGTAAATTGAACAAAAGTTCACTTTAAAATGCTGCATTATTACAAAAAAATATTTCAAAGTAATTATACAGCATAGTGTTACATTATGTAAGAAAAAAGGAGAAAAAATTCAACTGATACATACATACATATATGAATCTTCATTGTTGTTTTCAACAAGTTCATTATTTTTGGAATTAGGATTAATCCAAGCAGAATTCCACCAAAAAAGTCTGAGTGTGAGTTTTGAGTTTCCTTGAATATTTGGAACAGCTCTCCTAGAAATGTAGTTACAGAGTGCTTGCATGCGTAACATCAATAACAGGAGTGAAAGTTACATATGTACAGGTAATAAAAACACTTTCAAATTTATTTCACCATAGTACACACACCATATAATATTGTAAGGTGATGTTGGTGGTGGTGGTGGAGGCGCTATTATTTTCTTGGTCTATCTGGGATTAAATTACTTTATAATGCATTTACACGTGTTTGTATTATATTATGTGTCTATTATTTTTATTTCCCCGTTGTTTACGAACTACCTAATAAAGTTTCAATATGAAAGCAAACACCCACCTTTATTTTTTTGAAAAAATAAATCATTTTAGGCCATAAGCATCGAAACTTTTTATTACTTATTTTTCCGGAATACTTGGTATTATGTTTAATAAGCACGCCCCGACTTATTGTAGAAGATTAACATTATCGATATTAAAGTAGCTCGTGGGAGTGGAGTATTCTCAAACTATTACAATTATTCCAAAAAAATATGATAAAGATAATGATGTACATTCTCTGATGAACGCATCCTCATTTCCTCGACTCTACTCGGAAGTTAGCTTTCCAATCCGTCAAACTTTCAACATGAAAAAAACAATGTGCCGCAATAACTGTCGCTTTGTAATAATAAGACATTCGTTTTAATAACTTAGCTTCCTTTAAGCTTTAAAAAAGGGATTTGGTGAGATTCAGCCTCGAGTCTCAAATTACCTCGTATTTTAGGCTAAAAATAACTTGTAAGAAATTATCTCGAAAAATCTATCAAGCACGCATGTCTAAAAAATAACATCGGATCCAACGAGTCGAGTCAAAAGTTATATAAAAGCTTCAGCTTTTAGCTTAAATTTCTAATGTGTGGCATCTTCTTACAAAGTTGATATTAAACCTGGTATACTCTCTCGCACACAGGGAGCTTGTAAAAAAGAGCGTTGACGTTGACTGTCGTGCTCAAAGGAAAAATGCTTGCCAAATTCATACTTATTACAGATTATGCACGGCGAACTGTTCATGATCGGATTAATTGGGATACAGGAAGAAAAAAACATGATAATACCTGTATATAATACTGCTTTTGCTCTGTAATTTAAGTCCTGTTGGTAGTGGGAGCTATATGATAGCTCATAATAATATATTATATTTCTTCTAGAGTTTAAATTTACAAGCTAACAAACATCAAAAAGTTAACTGTGATGGATGTTTATGTACAGTGGTTTTTTTAGTATTTTTACAGCACAATATTTTTTTATTGCTCACGATTCACACAACACTGGTTGATCTGATAGATTGTTTGTTAGGATAAACAGCTAATTTCTTAGAACTATTCACATAAAAAAAGTTTTTTTTCCTGTCATAAGACAAGTTGACACTGTACACTCAAAAGTTAAAAAGTTGTCTTAAATTGTGAAACTTGAATGGCAAGGCAACAAAGAGCACACTTACATAACACATGTATCATTTATTCACTTGTTAACTCACTAGTTTTTGGAGACACCACACACCACTTACTGTGAAGTGATTACTTCATCTCCTTGATTTTTATTCCATTAGTACATAATTCCACTTGCAATTTATGCAACTTTAATGGGTACTCCATAAAAATCTTTTTTCTTCAACAAGAATAAATAATTTATGTAAATACCAAGTGATGTTTTAAAATAAAAATCAAGAAAAAAAATAACAGTCTAAAAATCTTTTATCCAGTCCGTACCACGAAAACTATGATAGCATCTAAAATTTCAAGATGGTATTTCATCTCTATCGCCATAACTGCCAAGTAAGAATGTAGTTCTTATTAATGTTTTGGTTTGTAAATTTTTGAGAAGACGAGACAGGAAGATGGAACAACAAAAGGAGAGTCTTGGTCTCCGGCTTCACAAAAAAAATATTTGCAATATAGATATAAAAATTCGTCTGATTTTAATAATCTTGATGATGATCATGCTATCTTATATTTTTGTTGTTTATTGTGTACTCGCTCCGTTCGGAAAGTTGATAAGAACTGCAAAAAGCCAGCTGCGCCTTGTATTTCTTTTTAGACGAACTAAAACTTTTGAAATTTATATATTATATTGGTGTTGTGTTGTCGCCAGAAGCGAAAATGGTCGGGTACTGACGTTGAAAATGTAATAAAACAAGATGTTCAGGATGACTGAGTTTCCAAGTCCAAAACCAAGACGCAAGTTTTTTTGTGTTTATTTCATGCATGTGTGTATGGTCTCTTACTTATGTATGCCTAGCAAATAACAACCATTTTGAAAAAAAAATCGTAAAAATGTTTGGGAAGCAAAAAATAAGAACCTTTTTTTTCTTCTTATAATGTTTAAGATGGTGACTATATAATATGCATGTATGCATATAAGAAAATATTTATAGATGAGATGCCACTTGTTTTACAGATTTTTCTCCTTTTTCCCATCCTAAAACATATTTTAAGTTAAGTTTCAAGAATACAAAGGCTTGCTCTGTTATGTGTACGAAAGTGAGTAGCCCTGAGCCTTCTCTTCTGCTCATTTCGTCTTTTTCTGTTTATACAAAGTAAACCGATCCTATTCCTTTATGTTTAGTTTTTGGTGATATATGAGTTTCTTGAGAACACACTTTTTTGTAGAGATATGTATATACACTACATGTGCGCGTAGGTATAGGTATGCATGTATTACGAATTATGATACGATGATACTTTGCTAGAAAAAAACTGTAAACTTTATCTTATGCCTTTTTATTTTCCTTAGTATGCCTCTGCAAAAGTAACCTAATGCCTAACAATCGCTAAACTAAATTCAATAAGATGATAGATAAATACCTTCGCATTGTAAATTGTGTGTATCTTCTTTTTTCTATGCATGAAAATTCATCGTTTCCAGAAAAAAAACATTTTCTATCTTTCTCTGTTATATGTATTCAAAAGTGTAGGAGACGACGAAATAAATAGCAAAGCATAAAGTGTACGAAGAGATTAGTTATGGATTCATGCAAGTTAAATAAATATAAAAAATATTTTACGACCCAATAGCTAAGGCCTCTCTCTCTCTCTCTGCTGTCGTAAATGGGGACTAAAAAGGTATAAAACTTTTAAAGACATTTTAGTTTTTGGAGTGTCTTCTTGGAGAGTTGATGGGTTTAGCAGACTGACTGTATGACTGTGAAGTTCACGGAGGATGTTTCAAGTTTCCTTCATGCCGTGTAAGAAAACAAGTTGGCAGGACGGTTGTTATTGTAGCAGACTTTGATTATTGACAATGCAGGTTATGTATTGCAAGATTTTAACAAAAAATATCATTGTAGTTGGTTGTGTGCATCTTCATGAAATGTGTCCAGCGAAAGTATTCAGGAAATATAAAAGTAAACGGAGACGTGTTTTTTAAAATGTCTTCCTGCTTTAGAGTCGCCAGGGTTTTATGTTACAGCGAATCATGTTCATGTTATTAGGTACGAATGTGATGTATGTAAGGCATATCATAAAACCTGTGGAAATACAATATCATGTTTCATTTTTATCATTATTTTCCATCGAAACAGATTTGGTAAAAAAAAAGTATTGTGTAAAGTCAACAGTTTGGATAAGTGCATAGGCAGACAAAGAAGTAAACAAACTTGAGTGAGAGCACTTGTGCAAGTAAGCCAGAATTTTTTTCAATACTAGCCTGGCAATACGTCAAGTCAATGTTGATAGACATCTGAAGTGTCTTCATGAGGATGGTTTGCAGCAGGATTGAAACAATAACAAAAAGTACATCCGTTCCTTTTCAGAAGAATGAGGAACATTCATGACCACTGATACTACTGGAGACACTTGTACCTTTTCTTTTGTCTGGAAATATGTGTGCAGCTTTAGAGTGAATAGATGAGCTATTATTTTCAAATTGAGTACTAATGAATGCTAAATTCAATTTTAAAGCAGAAATATGCATCGGCAGTTTGAAATCCATCTTAAGAGAAAAGATTGATAACCAAACCAGGAAGGAGAGACAGCTAAACATGCGCAAAGCTGCCAAATTAAAAAGGTTAACCTTTTTTGTTGCTTTGCGATGGCTGGTCAATGTCTCAAGCCAAGGTCTCGAAAAGGCCCAGAGAGATGGATAAAGTGATGTAAGCAATGCATTTTGCCACATAAAAGGAAACAAAAATCCTTCTTACTAGAATTCTGCAGCCTAGATTATCTTTATTAAGAATAAAACTTATTTAAATTTGTTTCCTGGATGCGCTCTGCTTTTAGATATTCGAGATTACAATTTTTTAGCAAGAGTAAACTACAATTAATAATAAATGAAGTAATAAACAATTGAACTGATTATAGATTCTTGCTTGTTATGTACGTACTTTCCTCGCAACATTCACCCAATCAACGAAACTGTATCAACTGTCTTTCCAAAAAACATTGGAATGATCTTACAAGCAATCTAGTTGACTGTGTGACTCTTTTAACGATATATGTAACATGTCAAGATAATTGACAGTAATGCAATTAGTGTGAAAAGGAGTGGTCGTTAAAAAAATACTGAACAATCTTTTAAGCTCAGACATTATATTTCTTACAGACCAACAACAACTGTTACACTGTCTCGAAAAGAAAATAATAAACCATTGTAACGATTGAATTAAGTAGCCGTATCAAATCAAAGAAAAATCAAAATTGGAGGACAGATACGGAATCTACACCTCGAAATCCCACTTGGAACCAATTTTCTCTTCAAAAAATCTTAAATTTGAAGTTTCCCGCCATT
>JAQFXM010000311.1:0-56188 GCA_034693345.1 Entomobrya multifasciata
TACGAAAGATCTTTAAGGAAGCACACAACAACACGTTACATTAGAGTGAGAACAATGGAAATAATTAGTCAATTAGTCAAGTCAATCTAGATTCTAGAATTGTAAAATGTAACGTGCACAAAACCCGTTACATTTTACAAATACTAGGCTGACAGATGAAGATTAATGATTAGAGTGAAAATTAGAGTAATGGAGTGGACGTGGCGGATTGTCTCCTGATACTTGAGATTGAGAAGACTTCAACGGGAATTAAGAAATTGATTCATTCATACCAGAAAAATTTGCCCAAAATGATACAATCTGGTTGGTGCAATGCAATGCAAGGTTAGAGTCAGGTATTTTGGGATTTATCAAGTCTTGAAAGAATACAACATGCAAAAAAACTAAAATGAAGCAAGAAAAATTATATTGATGAAATGGAAGGTATTTATAATATGATTTTTATAAAGCATGCATTACAGAATCGATTTTGTGGAAAGTTGACAGTAGTTAGTTTTTATTACTTTCATCCAAAGATACATTTCAAAAACTACATAATATTTAAACGCTGTTTGTAAGTCGTGCTGCAATTTGTCTGTACATATCAAATGCACGCAGGTAATAAAAATCGCCATATGTGATCGCAGTATTAAAATCATTCTCATGAAAGAAAACCGTTCCATTTACAAGGATTGCTGGAATTTGATACGCAGGATTGGTGTCAGCTCTGTAGTTTTCCAACCCACCTAGGATAGCCTCAGCAGTGTCAAAATATCTTGTTTTATTTTGAGTGATTTCAAACAAGTTGAGGAAAGCATGCGCTGCAATTGCAGCCGCTGCTGTGTCTCTTGGTTGATACTGACCATTATCCAAGGGGGCATCGAAATCCCAATATGCAACCGAGTCCTGAGGAAGACGGTCAATGAAATATGAAGCAGCTTTCTCTGCAGTTTGCAGATAAATCATGATACCTGTCTTCTGATAAGTTGTGGTGTAACCATGTATGGCCCATGCGAGTCCTCTGCTCCATGTTGAATAATCTGCCATGCCCTGAGCATTATATTTTCTGGAAACTTCCCCTGTGGTCTCGTTGTATCCGACGACGTGGAACACGCCACCATCTTCTCTGAAGTGTTCCTCAATAGTACGATTTGCATGTGACAAGGCGATCTCAACGAATGTTGCATTTCCCGTTATTTCATGAGCTTTGAACAATAGTTCGAGGTTCATCATGTTATCAATGATTACTGTGACTTCCCCATTGTTGCTATTCCATGATCGGAGGCATTTAGCCAGGGCTGTAGTAAAATTTACATTAATAAAATACTTAGAAAGAAATGTAGGGTTAAAATGTTTGCTAAAATACTTTAAATGCCACTTACGATGAAAACGGGTTGACAGAGTAATGGCAGTTTGGTTAATAATTTGCTCATAATAAGAGGTCACGTTTTCCCTACTGTCGCCGCCGTATTCCAGAGCTAAGCCATAAGTGGACATGATGACAAACCCAACATCATGAGTTCCAGTGTCAAATTGTCTGGGTTTTACACGTTCCTGATATTCTAATGCTTGCTGCTTCCAGTAGTCATCATTAGTTAGCTTATACAGCATCCAGAGACTACCTCCGTAGAATCCCACAGTCCAGGCACCCAGTTCACTAAGATTCCATTCTGGAGACAGTGGATTTCCAGTGCTGATGAAGCCATTTTTATCGTTTAAAGAAAGTGACAATTTGGTGTATTGCCGAACAGAATAGTATAAAATGTCATCAGAACGAAGGAGCTCAGACGCGGAAAAAGCAATTAGCAGGGAAATCGCAACAACTAAAAAATACACTTTTTGAGCCATGATTTTTGGAGAATTCTGCAAGAACTGTTTTACCATCCGACAGATTCGTAATCCAAATGATTGTCTGTCATCAATAGTACATGAATTTTAACTAATATTTGTCAGCGGACCAAGCATATCATCACCGAGATACTGCGAAACAAGAAACGTCAGATAACCCACTTGTCATGTTTTTGATTGATGGGTTGACACAAAAATAAAACACTTTACATTGGTATGCAAAAAAGTGATACACAATTTACTGCCACAAAACTTGAAAAGCTTTGGAAGTTTTGAAGTAAGAGTCTTAGAATAGAATAGAAAGCAAATACAAACACTTTTTTCCTGTATTCATCGCAGCGAGGAATTTCTAAACTAAAAAAGGATCTCTAAGCATAAATGGGTCCTAAAAATAATTCATAGCAGAAAAATAGTTATCACTCCCTGTCTGATATCTAAATTATTTTAAAAGTGACATAAGTAAAGTGTCGCTGCAAAACTAAGTGATTTCAATGAGCTAGCGTCACCATCAGTCATCAAAATCTTGGATAGCAATGCAATGAAAAACATCACGTACATGATTCTTATTTCAAATTGAAAAAAACTTTTATCGAATCCATTCCACTTACATAATATTCTTTGATAGTATAAAAAACAGTATATCTCCCATCACATCTAATCGCAATCCCAAACCAATAAAGCAGTAGAAGAACCGCATAACATTCAACATTTCAAGTTTGTTATCCAGCAAGCAAGCAAAGAACAGAGTTCCTCACTAGAAGCACCACTTCATTCATGCAGTAGTGGTAATGGTAAACTGCTATTGCGCATTGAGTACCCACAGCATGTGCGAGTGAGAGCGTGTACCTGCAGCTATTTCAATGTACAAACGTGAATCAAAAGAGGTGGACCCTTCACAATTTTTTATATCATTTCATGATCATTTTTTATATCAAATATCTAAAAGGCAAAGGGTCCATAAGAACTACTATAGAGAAACCAGCCAGAATCTTTATTATCTTTCCATGATTTTTTTTTGCTTAGCTTTGTTATTTGATGAAAGGATTAAAAGGATTTTTTTCTTGATTTCGTTTTTCATGCATCAAGTTCCTTTTTCCACTGAATGAAAAAGTTTTTTATGCTTTTCATAACATTTTTTGTGGCTATTATGTACATCATCACCTGCAGGGTGAAGGGACAGTTAGATACCAAAAGCAAAGGATCAAGTAGTACAAATGATAGTAGTGATGATGACTCGTGTAGATTTTTTTAAGGGACTTGTTTGCTATTGCCTGATGAATGACTGTGGTAAGAAACAGATTTTGTTGATCGTTGTGTAAGGGTTAGCTGCTTGCCTGGCCTGGATGCTCGCATATTAAGGCTACTGATCTCACCCTTTTTTATTGGAATTTTGATGATGATCCTCAATAAGATTTATAAAAGGAATACCATTTTTTATTGTGAATTGAATTGAATGGTCGCACGACAGCAGGGCAGATGTATAAAATATAATGAATGAAGGTTCAGCTTCACACTTGCGCAGGCTCTTAGTGGTATTTTTTATTCTCAAAGTCCAATCCAACCCGTTAGACGGTTTTTTATATTGAATGAAAATTCTAACAGTTTGGTTTTGAGTTGTATGTATAAACTTGTATTGCACAGATAAATGTGTATTCTTAGATGGTATGAAAGGATTGAAAAAATCTTTTTAATAAATTGGAACTGGATGTATGGACGCACGACAGAGCTCGTGAGCTACAGGACATGGATAGAAGTATAAATGATTATGAAACGGTACATGATTTCTCCGTTCATAAAAAATGATAATAAAGAATTTTTGCACAACAATGATTTGTCCCATCGTTTTTATATCAAACAATTGGCATCCTTTATTATTTTTATTAGCCTTAGTGCATACAGCATGCCATCCAGTGCCGATAAAGGGTTTTGTATAAAAAAATCCCAGTGTGTAACTTTGTTCAATACGCCGATGGAACAGAGGAGAAACTCCATTAGTGTTAAAAAGGGTTTCTGAAGACTGTATGTTCGTTTCTGTAATACAGCTATTCAAAGAAGATCAAACCTTTTTTGATTCAGAATTTTATATCAAAATGATAAATTAACTGTTTGTTGGATCTTTTTTATAGGAAGGGTTACATACAAAGTAGCGTTATTTGGGTACGTACGCCACGCCAGTACAAACACATACATAGTCAAGTCAGTCATATAATTTTCCATGCTATTTTACAATATAGCGTTGTTAAAACATTTTTGCTCGAGATATTACATACAATCGAACTATATGAAGCAGATCCTTCTTGGTTTTGATCATGTAACTTGTAACTCTAAAACAAGTATTACATTTTGTATTAGATATTGTTGTACATTGCAACTTCCAAAAGTTAACATTACAGAAGAGGACATCATGTTATCATTTTATTTAACCGAATACGCGTGAATCAGAATAATGCTGTTGTACTGTGTAGAGCAAAAGTTGAACAGTGGTAGAAAGTTGAATATACTACTATTATTTTCCAAAATGGTATCCAGAACTGGGGATGTTGGTGGTGGTGGTGATGATGGCAGAGGAGGCTTCTTTTTCCCGACGCACACTCCACTCCGGAGGAACCCGTGTACTGTATTCCCGGATTTTATACGGCATCTACAACAAAAAGAGAGAAAAAAAGAAACGCTGGAGTGAAAGAGTTAAAATTCTCAGTTGGAAGTTGGCTTAGTTAGCATACAGAACCCTTTCACCTTCCTTCGCTCTGTATGCAAAGTAGCTGGATTTATTTTGTGAAAAATGGGGGAAAGTAAAACTTGCATAAATGAAAGAAGGCAAAGCTTTCTTCTTTCAATTTTTGTACTTACAAGGAAGAAAATATTCAACTTTAGAAAAGTGAGTTGAGAAAAAAGAAGATAATTCGGTTGCTTAAATTTAAAAAAAAACAGGTTTATCTTTAATGTGGTTTAAAATGTAGAGATTTTCACTTTTGTTTCTTTGAGTTAGCTATTCCTTTGATTTCTATTTACTCTGTGTCTCTTAATAATTTTCAGCGTCTTTTAGCTCAATAATCTATAAAAATCGAATTTTGAAATGAGTTTATTTATTTTTTATTTCTTTACAAAATTAAAAATTGTCTATTGACTGTCTCTTGATTCTGCAAAATCTGGTTGGGATATTTCATACCTAATTGATAACTTACTGCCTGTGTTGAGTGCAGCTATAGTCCACAAAATTATGTACTCAATTAAAAATGAGTACTTCAAATTAATATAAAGGTGTACTATACGTTAATCTTTTTTATTTTTTTAGTTGAAGTGAAATGGAATGGAGTTTTAGTGGAATCAAATGTGTCAACGCCATCACACAATGAAGAAGAAACTGTTAAAGTTTGATTGGATCTTAAAATGGTGAGTATTGATTTTAAATATAAACACTTCACTTAACTTTCATTTAAAAAGGATGAACGTTAGGGATATTTTTTAAAACCTACTTTATACTCTCTTAACTAACTCTACTTTCAGAATGTTATCTAATTATTCGATTAATATTTAGATTTCTAACAAATTAATTATACCTGATTTGCAAACAAGTATGATCTATACTGTTATAAACATCATTCAATGAGCAAACCATTACATTTTTCCCTCAGCTATGCACTACTTTTATTAGCTTTACTACTGCAGGCAGGATTAGCTAAAAATATATGTTGCTTCTTTTTACGCTTCATTTTCATCTAACTTACAGTTAGTTATTTAATTCTTCGGGGAAATTTAGCTGATTTGATTGCGACTATACATATTTATGTGATCATACTTTGTCGAAAGATTTAAACTTTTCTCTGCGAGTTTTTCTAGCTATTCAGTTTGATTTCATTTTTGTGCATTAAATTTAATTTCTTGATTTTCCTTCCTAATTTATTATAAAATAAATACGTAACTTCTGCATGTATGTATATGACATTATTTTATGTAGACAGATTACTAATGCCCGATTTTTCATAATTAAGTTGGTTGTTGGTTTTGTTAGAACATTTTAAAAATTTGAGATTTATATAACTGAGATTAACCTAATACATTATAATGCATATGAAAGAAATAAACATTCTTTAGAAATTAATGAATAGACATGCGACCAGGACACGAGCTACAGCAAGTACTTTACTCGTTGTACTACTCGCATCGCAGGAGCAACAACTCTTTTTATAAAGTATAAAAGAAAATAACAAGCTTTTTATGCATACCTTTTTATAAAAGATTTTTTGTGATAGGTGCATCCATCCGCACTCCACTCATTCAACCCTTTTTGATATCAAATGATAAGGGTGTTTGATTCATTAATTCCCCTTTCCTTTTCATTCGGCTTCGTGCTCCTCTGCTGGAAGTGAAATATATTCTATCCATCTTTGGTGCGTGCAGGGTGTCCATATTATTATCATATCTGTTGTTAAAAGATGCGTCATGTAATCAGATGTATCAGACATATTATCATTTAGTTATATGATAGACATTTTCGTGCGAGAATAACGCATTGAATTTGGATCCTTTCATATAATGATTATGTTTCGGCCCTTACTTTACTTACTTATTATCCACGCGACTACTCCACACTCCACCTTTGAAGTTTGTCTGTTAGGCAGTTTCTAATTATTCAGTTGAGAGGGGCACATTAATCCCTTTCGTGTAAATACCTGATGTATAAAAGTTCCCTTTCTATATCATCTTAACCCTTTTGATTCGTCATTGACGTCCGTCATGTTGAAGTGATGCTATATTCTGGTTATCTGTGGCACGTGTCCAATTTACCCCACTTTAAACAGTTAAAAGTAGAATGCAATTAAATTTTCTGTCTTGTCTTGAATAATTTGAATGCATACCCAATATATAAAAAATATTACCCATAAGTACATACATAAATCTTTTAAATGTCTTTATCTGCCAATAATTAGCATCCATTATCCCTGAGCATTACTTGAAAATACGTCTTTTGAGTGGGTCAAAGGAACTATGAGATCCTCTATCAGATCAATCCAAATTTTGTAAAATATTTAGCTACCGAAATACAAAGAAAAAAGTCAATTAATTTTTGAATTTAAGATATTTTCGAATGCAGCATAATTCACTTTTTAGTGTAGCTTTGTCTACATGATCTAGTATGTAAGAAACAGTTTAATTCAATATTATGTAGCGTTTTAAAATACGATGAATGTTGCTTTAAAGGAAATTTGTTTGCAGGTGAAAGGAATGTTTACTATTAGCTAAAAATATTTAAGCAAAGTAGACACCAGAGTCATTTACACAATGCATGTAACACTATCTGATGGTTTGAATGTCTTGTTTAAATCCAAGCTGCAATCCTAGAATGTTTAGTTGTGTTGTTATCTCTGATCAGTGAAACATAATGTACATCTTAGTTTAAAAAATGGTTACAAGTTATTAGTGAACAATTACATACATACCTACGTATAAACAGATATTTATTCTCAAGCAAGGTTTTCGATGTAAACTTTTCGCTAGTAAAAATTTATTTTGTTTTCACTATTCTTGTTAACTAATACACCTAAGCAATAACAAGTATTATAACATAACTTATAGTAAGACAGTTTTCCAAATGCCAAAATTTTCAGATGTTTTGGAGAAAGCTTTCATTTTGGTTTAAAAAACTTAACCGCCTCACCAACCAAAACAAAGCTTACCATACGTCACAAATGTGCATTCAGAGATTTTAGGAAAAAGTGTACATTTTTTCCACTATTTCTATTAAATTTTATATTGAAGGTTTCCGTAAATGTGGAAAATAAGTATAAGCTCTATTCTGAGTGATCCCAAAAACCAAAAATTCCCTTAAAACTTCTACACATTCATATAGGAGGGCAGGAGTTGTACCTTTTACAGAAAAACGATCGGTCAAAAAATCCACCCTTAACATAAGTAGAAACCCTCATTTCATATATCGTAGACCTTTTTACCTTAGTTTATATGGTTGTGTAGGAAGTAAGATACAACATGCAGCAGCAATATATGAAAAAATTATATATCCATAAGTCACACTTCTCACCCGAGGTTTAGAAGATGGAGCAGCCTGGCCACTTCTGGAATCCAAATAACCCAGAAGTTAATGCCCCTTGATTAGTACCGTTACATTGCATTCCATGTCAAAACAATTTCCCATCGTAAAATACTTTGTTACACACATGTAATTTTTTTAAAATGAGGATGCCGTTTTTTCTTTAAAATAATTGCTTAAATCGTTCATATAAAATTCTAAAATTGAACGGTACATATAATTATAGATAATGATGATCATACGTTCAAAGAATATGTCTGAGAATTTACCAAGACACAAAAAAAGATACCTCCTTTTCATGCTAAAAATAACTTAAAAATTGGGAATGTATTGGGTAGAATAGTGCATCTGTTGTTGAATTGTTGTAATAATTAATACTTCTTGAGTCCGTAGTGGTCCACAGCTGGATCATTTACTACAAAGTAAAGTTTAATTAATCTCAACCTTTTGTTGCAAACATAATTTTCAAGGATACTGACCGAGTGCTCTAGAGTGAAGTAATTTACTTGTTGGTTCAAAATACACCTTTTGTCTTGCTTTTTGTTTTCAAACGATTTTCTAAAAGAGTTTTTTTTAAATCGTCGGTCCGTCTCTTACCTTTTTTCCCGTCGGCTTTCGAAGTATAAAGCTTATAAACGTAGCGTATCAAAATACCCACATCCTTAAATTCATGTATAACATATACATATTATCATCGTTTAGTGTACTACGTTTAGTTAAATATTATCGACAAGAAACGAATGAATATAAAATACATCTTGAATTGATAATGCTACAAAAAACTTTGACCCACCTAAAATGTTGAAAAGAGCAAACGGTTTTCATAATGCTTACTATACGACTATTTTATTGAAATTCTTGCAAAGCATGAAAAAAATATTAGAGTAAATAAATTTGAAATGTGATTTTTTTGGTGTTCCATGATATACATTAACTAAGAGGCTTAAGTGAAAATTTCGCCTGTTTTAGCCTCTCGTAACTTTCCCACATAAAAGTAGTAAATTTAATATGGATGATAGCTTCTTTTTTATATTTACTTCATTTCGTGCGTGTATGTGTGGTCACTTTATAGATTCTGATAGCACACCACAAGAAAAGACGAAAATAACCAACAAAAAGCAGTAAAAAGCATGAATGTTATTTTCTGGTAATAAAAATGTGGTCAGTCCACTTATTTATAAGCTCTCTGCAGGCAGCAGGCGGGCAACTAGTCAAGTTAAAGAGAAGAAGGATATGCGGCAAATGCAGACAGGAAAAATATAAGTAGCAAAAGAGTTGGACTTATAACTTTTCTCTTCCTTCCTCCTCTTCTATTCTGAAAGGCAGAGAAAACTGACCGGTGCGGTGCATGAATTCTGGAGAGAGAGAGGCACACATGCATGCATGCGAGCTAAAATTTACTTTTATTTCATGGAAAATATACATATGCATGCAAGAAAGCATTAGAATACCAAAAAAGGGAAGTGAAACAAGTTTTTCCTGATGGACTTGAAATGTTGCTTTACTTCTTGCTGCCACTACACAAAAAACTACTAAAGAGTGTGTGGTGGTGGCTATGGGCTGCCTGCTTTGCCTGCCCCCATTCATCTCCTTTCACTGCTCCTACTTGTTTATGTAGAGCCATAAGAAAGAGAAAAAAAGAATAAAAACGCAGAAAGCATGAAGAAATAATGCTGCATGTATTTTGGTTAAGAAAAAAGTTATTTTTTCGCTGACTGGTAATATATAAACAAGAAATAAAAGTACTAAGAAGTATAAAGCTCCTCACTCTCACATCACTTTTCTAGTATAAAACATTAAAGTAAAAAAACTACATGTTATACTCTCTCTCCAAAATAAGAACATAGTTATTATTATACTTGTGCATGATACTTACTTCTCGCCACTTTTCTTTCACACACACACAACCACACAGTCTCATGATCCCTCCAGAGAGGAAAAGGGCCGAAGACCATTTCCTAATGTACATCTTAAATCACACCATGAATAATTTGTAGGGAAAAAAGTCTAAAAAAGCATTAATATAGCGCATAAACTAAAAGAAGACGAAGGGGAGCTCTATCCAGTTTTGCTTGCATGGAGTGTGTGGACCACGAAGTTAAAGTGGTGGTGGAAGTGGAGCTGCCACTACACTTTTTCGTTTCTCTCTTGCTATTATTTTGCTTATGCTAGTCACTTTTATACATTTATGCTTATCATATTATACATTATAGCATGTATAAAGTTTACAGTTATCATTATACGCCACCATACACCATAATATCGTGTTTAAAGCCAATGTTATGAAACTGCATATATTAGTGAGTGAGTATACCGTATATTCCGACGGAAGGAAGCATAGTCAATAGTAGAATATCTTTTGTAGTAAGGGGGTGAAATGGCAAGCATTTTGAAGCTCTAAGAAGATATTCTTAAATGACCTCATAAATTTTTATGTGAGTTTTTGTGGGGAAAGAAGCTTAAGGAGAAAAAAAAGGACAGAAGAAGGAAGAACAGAAGAGGTAGAAGGGTATCAAGACAAGCAAGCTAGTAAGTTAAAATAGTCAAAACCGCAAGAGCCGCCACCATGAAACTTTTCTTTCTTGCATGCATATTTGAGTCAGAGTAACTTGACCAGGTTTTGCTGGTTAAATCTTAAAAAGAGTAAAAGTACTCGTTGTGTGTGGCTTTTTTTGATGGTCGTTTGGGAAAAGCTTCATATAGTTCATATGTGTAGGCATAAAAACTTCAAATTTCAAACATGGTCGTAGATGTAAAAGACATTAATAAATACCAGAGAGACGTCACGAAAAAAATGTGAAAGAAAAGCTAAAAGACACATGCCGACGAAACCAAGTTAAGTTTACCACATTAGCAATGCTACATATTCACGATCGCGATAAAGTTTGAAGATGTTTTTTTTAACTTTTACACACCATATCGCGGGGGTATATAGTTTTTGGGACTTGGACCGGTAAAAAAACTGGTGTTAGTGGTTGGTTTGGCTTGGCTTCTGTGTACAGCCAAGAGTAATGTCTTTTCTCCTTTACTTTCTTCGTGGGATAAACTATTCCACTTTATGCTGAATCCACGATCCTTTCCCTCTTTTTTAACATTAATTTTAGCATTGCACAAAAGCTACAATATCACATCACTCTGAATATAGCCGCTACTCTCCTGGATTATTCCATTATACTTTTTTTGGTTTACGGCTCCCCATGTCCACTCTTAATATCCATAATATAACCGGCAGACCACAACCACGATCACACATTCAGGCAGGTTTTACGGTTGATACTTCACATTCCCTTTGCAATTTTCTCACAATTTTGTGTACTTTTATATAACGTTGTTTTCCAACCATGAAAAGCTTTATGTTATGTTAAGAAAAAAGTATTTTCCTTTCTAATGTATTCCATCTTGTATCGTATCATTTGTATTGCATCCCTACTTGTAGCGTTTTCTTGGTAGAAGAAAGAGAGAAATGAGAGCAGCGTTAAGACATTTACGAACGTAGCTTCAAACATAAAACAGCATATATTACATCAGAGATGAGATCTCATTTCCTTATGGTCTTTATATGAGGCTGGAAAACTCCTATGTATACATAATACACACTTCTGTAGGCTCACAAAAAATTTACATTTAGTAAACACCTACGAGAAGAACACTGGAAAACGGCTAGTCTGTGTGGTCCTATATTTGAAGTTACAATGTTTCTTTTTGGTTTATTCTGCACTCTTGTACAGAAGTATATACACACAAAAGTCATATGTATATATAGGGAAAATACATTATGTAAAATGGGGATACAAAATAAAATGTGTAGAGCTCTCTATCTTATCTTTTGAATGGGTCATGTCAGCCATGTAGCGGGAGCAAATAGTATAATAATCATGTAACAGTTGGTAATACAGTAGTCAGTTTTATTTGTATTTTTACAGGCACTCCATCTCGCCACGTTTATACATAGTAGTAGGGAAAGTGTTTTGGAGTATTATGGCATGGGGTTAGAAAGCAGAGGTCATCTGGGAATAGATTAAACTTTATTAGAAATGACCATGCATGATCTTTTACCGGTCCCAGCAACACCACCACAGCAAATACACAGGGAACAAAAACATAAACATTATACAAAACAGAGTATGCCTGGTAGGATTTCAAGTTTGTTAGCTGTGGTTGTTACATTCAAAAAGTTTATTGCATACTTTTCATATTACGAGCAGTGAGAGTACTTAAACCATGGTGCTCTTTATATCTGCCTTTTTGGTTAAAAGTACCTACGTTTTTTATGACTGGGTGGATCATGCCACCATAATTTGTTTACCAAAACCCAGAAGTAAATTTGCATTATAGGAAGTCAAAATAAAGCAAATGTAAAGGGAAAATTCATTGTATACGATTTGCAAATCATTTCAGACAAAGAGCTCTTCAAAACCTACAACATCGCATCAGTAAGAGCAGCTCTCATTTTCACTGTATTCCCAAGGATGATAAACGTAAACACTTCTGGGACTGTTGCTTATTTAGCTAGAGGAAAAATACGCAATCATCATCATTTATTGTTTATCTGAACTGGCCAAGCATGGATTATTCAACCCTAATATTTTTGATTGTAGTTATCCTACATTTAAGGGGTTAGAAAGGCAAAAGGGAAACATCAACATAATGCACATAACATTTTCGTTACATTTTACTAGAAAAATATATTTGGGCTTTGCTCATGATCATGTGTGTACATGTAAGAATGATCCAAGATGCATTAGTAGTTTCCCTGTTTTTACGAGAAAAAAGTATACATCGCATCTTTGACTTCAACCCTTTTTGAAAGCTTATTTTTGATGTTTCCTATTTCTCCCATTTTCCCACTACTTCTGATGATGTAGCGGCGTATGAAGTGAAGGATGTAGTAGTACTAGGGTGAAAATGGTCACGAGTGCACGATGTTTTGTTATTGTATATAAAAAGGAAGGGGGATGAATGTTAAAACCCGAGGGGTTTTCAGTTTTTTCTTATTTTAAGCACAAAAGAGAGGAATGTAAGAAATATGTATGCATCATCGCATCTTTTTGAGGGAGTCCGGATAGATGTGAATACTGATGGACAGCTTCACAGTGGGAGCAAGTGGTCATTCATTGAACATCATCATGTATCCTCATCCGCCTTTCGTATTTGTGTATCCCTTTCTACTTGTCTTTTTACATGTAGCGAAATGGTATTATATTAAAGTGAAATGACAAGAGTTCATACCAAGTTCATCTACTGAGAGCTTTCACTCTCTCTCTCTCTCCTTTTTTATCCCTAAAGCGTTTCGTATTATGATGGCACACAAAAATGAGATAAATTCTTTTTTTGGAAAGAAATTCCTTTCAGAGTGAAATTACATTTTCCCGGAAGCGAAAACATTTTGAAATTGAACGATGGAGTAATATATATGTATGTTTGTGTATGTATAATACACACCAAGTTGGGCAAACATTATTAACAAAATAATCTGGTCATTTATTTGTCAAAGAAAGAATTTCCATTCTAATGTTTACTTTTATTCTCGCTGCTGAAATGAAATCAAGAGAGATCGGTTCTCTAAAATGGTGTCTAGGGTGTTTACCAACAGAAAACTACTAAATTTTAGATTTTTTGTCAAAGCAGCAGTCCAGCAACTAACGTTGCCTTTGAAGAAGTACCGCTTTCCATTTCAATTTACAGCAAAAGGAATAGTCAACCCCTACTCCATTTCTAGTCCTTCTTGTTTGTTAGTAGCCAATCCAATCTTTGACTTTGTGTGCGTTTCTCTCACTCACAGTCAGCTTTTTTTTCTCTTTTGCATCTATTCCTTATTTTGTTCGCATCTCATTGTTTGTTTTTGTATATTATACGCGTACTCTTGTGCAACTATATATTCACATCATGAGATACTCTTGAATTCTTTTGATGTCATTTCGGTACAAGCCTTGTGCGTTGCGTCCAGACTTTGTTTCGAAGCTCAAGTTGGTAGACGAAAACGAAAGTAAAATTCACAAAGACAATCCGGTCAAAAGGAAACAGAGAGAAAAGTTTTTTTCGGTAGATGATGATAAGGGACGTAGAGGAGAAGGTAGTAATTTTGTTTGCTATCCTTCAAGCTTACTGGCTGACTGACTAAATAAGTAGTATTAGAGTGAAAGAGCGGGCAAAGCAAAAAATACAGAAGCAACAAACGTAAAAATATATTTAAGCTCATCGTCCTCTTCTCTTTTTCGTTTCGTCGTCATTCCTTATGTGTGCACATTCACCCTATCAGCATTCACCCTGGTCAACTGCTAATAAAGTCGAAAAAGGAAAGTTGTGCATAACAAGAGATAAAAAGACTACTAATCCTATTCAACTTTAAGTTATATAGCTAGATATCCATATATATATAAAATAAACAACACACATGAGCACAAGTTGGCATTTCACACACAACAAACACACTGAAAATAAATATGTATGGGTACTACATCAGAGGGAAAAAACTGAAAGCTCTTCTTTTCTCCTACTTAAACTAACTACCATGAACTGCTGCTACTATTTAAAAGAAGGGGATAAAAAAGCAACAAAAATATATACCTATACAAACCCATTGAACTGCTAGTACTACTCTATAATAATAAGTAAATAGCATACATTGCAGCGAATGCCATCAAAATAATCACACCATGTTCAAGAGACACAGAATAGTAAAAGAAGGGCCAGGATTTAATAATAATGCTACTCTTTTGGTCTTACGTAAGCAGAAGATAGAATAAAAAGGTTTTGTATATTATTACACAAAGCTAAAAATAAAAAAGTATCATGACACAGACATACGTTGTAGATAGACGCACTACATTCCAATAGTAAAGAAAGTATCAAAAACTTTAAGTAATCCGCAAGTTTTTCTTTGAAAGTTATTTTTACCATGAAAAAAATCATGTAAAAAATTCGAATGTTGTGACTAGTTGACTTGGTTTGTGAATGACATCATCATGAGTTCGGGAGAAAAGAAGCTAAAGAATGAGAGCGTGTACGTCAGTTCCACGTGAGCTTTAATATTAAAGCAAATATATTTATTCTGCGATTCTGCCATAACAAGATTACAATTTCTGGGAAAACTTTACATTAAACTTAAAGCTTAAGTTAGGCAAAGTAGAATAAAACAAACTTACTTATATTCTTATTTTGTATTGGTGGTGGAACTTTTCAATCATCTTAACAAAAACGTCACTTGTTTAATGTTTCCTGACCTGTTATAAGAAATAAAGATATTAATTTTACAATGATTGAACGTGACAATTAAGTGTAGCGATACACATGCGCAAAGGATGTATTCTTGTGTTGATCCAAAAGAAACTTCAGATTCATCTTTTTCATCATCGTTCTCTTTACATTTTTAGTCATTTTATGCGCACAAATTTCAACACTGATAGGCATGCAGAAAAATACAAAAATGAAATCTAACACTACGAAACACAAATATTATATCATTTGTAGTGATAACAAGCTTTGATCTGTGACTGCATAAAGTGCTCTTATTTATTTTCAAATCCCTCTGAAGATCTGTACCGCTCTAACAATAATTTGTATAAGTGTGTGGGTTCCTCTTTCTTGTATTCATCTCCAATGAGATGCTGATAATGCATTCAGAGAAGACAATTCTTGCTTCATGAATCCAATTGAAAGAAAAGTACAGGATAGCGAATGGTATACGCATTCATGTATCTTTTGAAAGAGAAAACTATCCGTTTGAAAAGTAAAGTCCCAATTCTATTGTAATAATAATACTGTACAGTACGTCGTGTCACAATATATTATGTGTATGCTTATCTTTTCTTGTTTTTGATGCGACACCCTCTCATACTTTCTACTAGAAAGGCACGGCACGGCTGGTGTGGTGAAGAGATAGAAAGAAAAAAATGAAAAAAATAAGTAGACTGACCGACAGGCAGCCTTAAAATGAGAGCTTATTTGACTTTATTTCTTTTCTCCCCTTTTATTTATCCTATATGTTTCGCATTTCACTTCACAAACCAGTCAGCTATGAAGGAATACCGGATTGCGAATTGATGAGGATGGAACTAAGTGGAAAAGGAATAGAAATGGGTTCCTGTTTTGTATTTTATCGTTTATAGCCATGTGTGTAGTATGAATCTGAAAAGAAGCTTCAATTTTGAAGAAAATCCTTTCGTTTTAACCAATCATGGCAATATAGAATGACGATCATGACGTGTGCTTGTCGATTGTGAGACGATGATACTCTGTTATAAGCTTATACTTATATGCGAGCATATCGAATTGCATGAATGTAGCTTTGTACTTGTACCAAATCAGTATCGAGTTTCCTCTTATACACTCAACTTAAAATACGAGCAATTTAAATTACGAATTCTGAAAATTAATAATAAATTATTTTGGCTGGTAAAAAATAAATATGGTCGTATCGTAGTAAATTAGAAGGTTATCACAAAAGTGATTCTTTTGCTTGCCGAGAACTCATACTCCATTATATTGATAATGTCAAAAATAATTCTCATCATTTCTGATTGTGGTGAAATCGTGATGACGTCCATCCATATCACACATTGTCCATGTAAAAAATTCTTCATTGTTAGGTGCTGGCACACTCAGATTATCTATTGTCAGTAAAATATACACAAGGAAAGAGAAGAGTGAAAGGTCCATCTTAGCACACCACCAAATGCTGCTACTTATCGTTTCGTAAACATACTCAAATACATTTCATCTAGCATAATATAGAATAGTATTAGTTCTCCTTTACTTCCTCGTCCATCCAGCCTGCCTGCCTCTTGAATGATAATAGTGGAATAATAATAATAATATATGTCCATTCTTCCCCTTTCTCATCTTGTTTGTTACTTTAGTGTGCTTCCCCCTTTTTCCTTACTCGATGAGAAAGAACATGTTTCTCTCAGCATAACTGATTGGGAAAACGGAAAAGTTAGTTGAAGATGCTGCATACATTTTTATTTGGAGAAAAGAGAAAATGGGTTTAAGCATTGTACTTCTGAGAGCATAATATATTTGTTTCTTAAGAAAAATTGGTTTCTTCCATGAAAACTTATATGATTTCTCAATGATATCAAATATCATAACCGATTTTTAGTTTTTGTCATGAAAAACGGAAAAGTTGTGTTCTACCTTATATATTCACGTTATATTAATGTTGGCAATTGATACATATATCAATTCTGATCATATATTCATGTAATAAGTATTCCAGAAATCGGTTCTCCCTCAATATCACGAATACAAACAGGGCAGTGCGTTGCAGTGGATTCGTTGTCCAAAAAATACTATCATCTTCTGCAGATGGAAATCGAATGAGAAATCTTTCCCAAATTTGCTTGACCAACAAAGTGGAAACGGGTTTCCATTCCAGTGGGGAATATGTATCATCCTCCTTCTGGCAACATGCATGCATGAATGTTGAGAAGTGAAGTGTAGGTACAATGGCTCCGCTCAACTATTTGAGTACCTTTATAAATGTAACCCTGCACAATATTTATAAGGCATACATTACGTACTCTGTAGGTACCTATATTTTTTGAAAGAATTGCTGTTATCTTTATAAGATATTTCCTATATAAATTGCGCCTACTTTCCCATTTTTTTTGGATCTCTCATTTTTACTAACGCAGCTACTACTTCGGAATCACCATCAACAGCAAACCGAACTGCTTGAATAAACGAATGTGTTATGAGGGCGTATTGTATATGCGTCATGAATAATACTCGTTTATGGCCAAAGCACCACTCTTCTCGCTGGACATGGCATGGCCTTTTCCTCTTTCCTCCAATTTCCAATTCCAATTTACAAGGAGCGATTCCAATTCCATGAGTATGTAATGTAATGTGATGTAATATGTAATGGAACGTAACTCCGTCCATATAAGAGAAAGGTATAAAAGTTAGTAGTAAAATATACATATATTGTAAAAAATACTACATTGCACTGCCTCTACATAATATTACTACACCAAGTGGAATCATTTCATATTACCTTTTCTCCCATTTACTGACCGCATAAAACTTGTGTCATTTCCTCTTATGGAAATGGAGCTCCCGCAAGAGAGCATGTCATGAATGCGGAACGGGCATTGTATTTCGTACTTTACATCATATAGAGTAAAATGGTGGCGCCTCAAATGAACAGATAAATATTCAGACACTGTGCCATTTACCAATATTTCTCTACAAACTTACAATTTCGCATATAGCCAGTGAAAGAAAACAACAATAATATTCAATAGTACATAAGTGGCAATTTTTGTGGAGAAAAAAATATGAGAATAAGTTGAGCAAAGAGTTAAAGTACATATAAAATGTAAGAACATGTATTTAAATAAAAATGCTGAATTTGAGTGGATTGGGCTAACATTGCACTTTAGTATTGCTAGATCAGAGGAGAAGGAAAGAAAGTAAAGTAAGAAATGAAGACGTTTCTCTTTCACTATATATATTTGAAGATTCATCATAATCTTTTTTCTTCATTTTTTCCTGTCCGAAAGCTGTCTGCCAACACATTCAAAAATATTGTTATAGAGCGCGAATGGGAGGCTGATGCTACCGGTGATGGTGGTAGCATGCAATACAATACAGCTTTTACATTTAACTACAGCGTAGGGAATTGTGTGGGTCCCTCGAAGATTATTTTTACATCGGCTTTTTTCTTTTTTCCTTTTTTCGTCCCTTCCACTTTTTCTTCGATATCTGTAGAAAACAGACGTAGATTTTTTGGAGGAAATATTCAGGAACACACTACATTCTTTTGTATTTTTTTTACACAAAAGTTATAAATATAAAAAGCAAGTTTTCTTGGTATATATGGTTATCTTTGGATTGTATGCAATATTATTCTGTTATTCCTTCTTCGAATGTGTTATTGGTTCGGTTTGGTCGCTCTTTCGCTTTTTATTCAACTTGAGACCTGGAGAATATAGAATTACAATGAAGAAATACGACACATACATAAGCATACAGACGCATTATCGTCATACGATTCGGAGACATAAAAGGCATAAAAAACTTGGCCGCTTTTCTTATTACTAAACTGAAAAAAAAGAGAGGAAAGGGACAACAATGACCAGGGAGAATGGAATTGTTACATATACATAGGCACACACACAAGCGATTTCAGCTCGTTCGCTTTCTTTTACTTACATATCAGACAACTTGGTTTTATTTTTTGAAGTAATAAATGCGAATAATATAAATTTATATACGAGTCCATTCCAGCAGTTGCTCATTTACTGTGTGCACAAGCACAGCATATACACTCAAGTTTACAGAAAGAAAATTCGAAAGTAGTTGGAAAAGAAAATGGTGTGCAATAAATATTTTGCGATTGCTTTACTGTCTGATATGAATTCAGAATCAGTTAAAGTACATTTTATTTTCTCACACATTTCCATATATACTGGGTATGCCGGATACTATCCATTTTGAGTGCAAACGAGAAGGCGAGTCATTGAGTCGCAGCGAGGAAAGCTGATGTTTCTGCTGTTACTAAACAATATTGTAGATTCTCCTATACCTGAAATCTAATGATAGGATTTGTTTTTAGAAATAAAGTGCATTTTCTTCACTTTAATTTCCTTTGAAGAACATTTTTGTAGGCTTAACTCTAACTGTGTAAACATATATATGTTTTATGCCCTTTCTGTGTCATAACGTAATCTAAAAGTTGTTTATTTTGCTGGGGTATCTGTAAAACTACAGGATGGCCAATGATATCACAATCAAAGCGCTCTTTTTATAATATAAGCAAGCTATAATTTATCGTTACTATTTGTCCCTTAAGCTCAAGGGAAAAAAATGATTTAAATTTTAAAAAAATGTGTCCATTCAAACTAGCATCAATGATTTGAGTAGGTTTATGGACAAATCAGTATTCGGCTTTTGCGTTCATGATTTCTTCATGTCAATAATACACAGTTAAGAATTTCACACGAATGAATAAAATTCTAGAACTGGGAAAACTGAAAGTATATTCCATACAATGCACTTCCATTCAAATTGTTTATTGTATGCATTAAGCTCTCTTTGTTATACGAAAATAAAAAGGCAAATGTGTCAGGAAGTCCATTTCATCCTAGCTTTCATCATACTTCATTCTCTCCATGTAAAATATATGGATGTGTCGTGTCATCATGAATTTTATTTCTTCACTGGACATGAACGGGAAATTGTTCCGGGTACGAAGGCGGTGAAAGAGGGGAACTCCCGTGAAGAAACCCACAGTTAGGCGGACAGCTCTTTACTCTGAGATGCACATACATACAAATAATAAAAATGGAGATGTGGAAAATGCATAAACACATTGTGGGATTTTTTAAGCAAAAAGATGTATTTTCATAGGGAAAGTATTTTTACAAGCAAATTTGGTTTACTCACTTTATTCTTTCCAAGTTAGAAAGATTTTGTCATTTTCTGTCACGATTGTGCTGTCAAACGGCAATGGTGGTAATGGAGTAAAAATCCGAAATTCCTTGTGATGATTTCCATGCAGAGGAATAGCTGGTCAATATATAATTCGGTGACAGGATGAAGTGGTGTTGCATGATTGCTGATGCGATCATGATGATGATTACTTTGACTATTCCACATAATCCGCTTTACATTTTTCTTTTAGATTCAACCATAAAAAAACTCTTGCTAGAAGGATATGCTCTGCTCTTTTTACTCAAAGCTTGCATGCGTATTATTGAGCTGGACGGCATACATCGAAAAGAGGGTAACCAAGTCGGAATAATTTAAGAGATTCGAGTGGCGATGGAAAATGTTACATGATAATATTCACACTTGTTCCACCAAAAATCTACATCATCTCGTTTCCATTCATTCATCCCCTTCCACATCTACATCCCTATGCATCCATCCATGTCACAACATTGGAAGAAAGGCATAAAGCAAAAGTGAGAAAATCAATAGGGAAAAGGGAGTGAATGAATGCAAAAGTCGACGGAGCAATAAAAACGAAATCGCCACTGAATCTCATTTCGTTTGTTCCTTTTTTCTCTCTGCTTCAATCCCTCTGGTACTGTATATTCATGTTATTATGCTTCACTTGAATCATGAGTTCATAAAAAACTTCACGATGGATAGAGAAGTGCATTAAAAAGCAGTAGTATTTTTTATGTCTGCATGTTACTGTGTATATACTCCTCCATGTAGGCATTCATTTTGGTACAAACGAGCAAACTGTTGTGTGTATTCCTAATGCTTTTGGCTATTCTGATAAAATTGACAGTGACATCAGATTAATATGATAAAAGTTTTGTAGAGAAGTACACTTTGTGAAATTCAGGAAACTCCATTTCTAGGTATGGTATTACTGCCTGCTGGACGATCATTTGAAATTACACTGCTGTAGATTAGTTTACAATTTGATAGTCCATTTTGTATGCTTTATGTCTCCGAATTTGTAATGTATGTTAGGTGGAAGTGAATCAGGTTGAGTTTTTGCTGTAAGATGCACGTAACAGTTAACTTTTAACTGCGTTGGAGGTAATAAAGTTAACTGTATACATGCGAATGAGAATGTGAAGCAATTTATTTATGGATTCAGACTCGGACCACTCTTTCATATAAAATGAGAAACATTTTAGTATCCTTTTTTACTATCGATTTTTCCCATTCCGTGATCACGATAGTTTTTACTATTCCGTACTCATGTTCTCCCTGAAATTGAACATCATCAGAACGAAAAAAAAATTTTCCCGTAAAATAAATTTCAAAATAAACCACCAGTTATAACTGGACATAAGGAAGATTCTCTGGAAAAAACATGAACACAAGTTGAAGTAAGCGAAATACTCAAACCGTGAAATTGCTTGTGATCTTACATACGAGTTCATATTTTACATCGGTATCTTTTTCCTAGTTTTCTTCATCACTTTTTGCATTTACTGCTCCGACAGATAGACAGGAAGAAGGATACAAGATTAATCCTTAAAAAGATCGTTTTTAGTTTTCTACTAGGATTCTATACGCTGTTATGTGCTTTTCAAACAAGTGCTCATGTCTGCACAAAGCTTTTCTTCCAAGAAGAGTCTGAATTATTCGAGGGATTCAAAATCAAAATTTTCTCATAAAATAAAGGATATTTTTCCATAATTCATTTCCTTTTTTGTGATCGTCGGAATGTCCTGAAGGAATACTTTTCTAATATTCTTAATATACGTTTTACTCGAGTAGAATGAAATTGGAACGGAATATGCATTTACAGTCAAACCGTTAGTCAAACATGGGAACCCAGTCAAATCCCATACTTCAGTATGGTATTTCGCCTAAAGTTTATACTACTTTTATGTTAGTAATATGAGAAAATAATATTTTGCTTAAAGCAGTAGAAAAGGAGCGCTTGGTAAGAAACTGACGTAGTGCACACAATAATTTCACTACATGATATTGATATGTCAATCAGAACTAAAGTAGAAATAATTTATGTTTTCATTATTTTAAATGTTAAACAATGAAGATTTTTACTTATAAAGTTTTTCATAAATTTGAAAATTTTCATACGGATATTTAAAGAAAATATATAAAGTTTAGCTACGAGGAAATAGCCAATGAAAGGCAATAGAACAGATAATCATGCGACGATAATAAAAAACTAATTTAAACGCGCTACTTCATAAATCTAACACTTTCTTGCTAGTTCTTTTCCGAAGTTATTATATCTGCAAAATCCATACAACTACTGTGGACCTTCTTGTTCCCTTTGTAAGTTGCTGCCACTAGCAAATAAATCGAATGTATTCTTTCCAGGCTGGTTTTAAGCCAGAAGATAAAGTTTGAAAATATAATTACATCTTTTGCCTGCAAAATAAATAAGAATTTTCATTGAAGTTCAAATTTTGTACATTAAAAGAAGATCAAGCAAGATGTTCTTTAAGTACCATACGGTAGTGTAAAGATGTGTTCCTAATATATTTTATTTATATTACAGTATTACCATATATTTGTGTATATCTGGTCTGGTCGCACGCACATACCATATAGGTACATACATGTATTTCTCCAGATACAAAGCAGCAGTTTTATACTGACTTATGTAATTTATACTTTGATATGATGTACACAGAACAAAGTGAGCATGTGGCATTGACGTAAAGTTCGCATAAACTTGCCACAATCACATGACGAATATGTATGATGAGAAAAGTTGCCTGTCTTCTATTACCATCTTTTGCACTTTCTCCAAAAATTATCTTGCATTTCTCACATGAAATGACTTGGCACGATCGTGATCACCACGATCATCATCAACATCAAGCATATTACACAAAGTATTTTATGAGAGGAAACAGCCAAGTAAACCAAAAGAAAGTCACTAACACATTGTGTGTGTTGCATGATAGCTAAAATACAACTTAGCCAACACCACCGTCCATACTTTTAGCTTTATATTGTGGTTAGCATGACTTCTCCCATTTCCGAAAGATTTCTTTTCTTGCTCATAATATTCCTCTTCCAAGTTGTGTGCTCGATTTGATATTTCCAACATTTCTCTCCTCTCCGCTAGAGAATAATAAATAAACATTTTTGTTACTTTTCATACAAAAAAACTTTATACAACATACCAACCAAAAGATTTACTTTTTGTGGTTGGTGGGAAATGTCTTGAGCATGTACTGTTCATTTATATTTCCCAGAGCTGCGACTGATGATAAGAAAAATAAATTTTTACAGTTAAGGGAAAGAAAAGAAAATGCATAGTCAGTGACTCTTCCTTTTTGTCTGTTTATTATTATCACCATAAAACACCACAAATACCACCACTGCTGGTTTTGTGTGGTTTCCAGATAGTAAGTTTTCATTTCTATCTTTCTCATTTTCTTCAGCCAACCAAGCAGCTGGAGAGCTTGCTTATTTGCTGATGATAATGACATCGGAAGTTTTAGCATTTCAGCCATGTGTGATCGTGATTGCGTATTGTATACTAAAGAGGCAAAAACAAATTCTCATCTGTTAGCTCACTTAATGTTTATGCATGTCTGGTCAACGCTGATTTTCTATTATATTTTAATATAAAATTCCGTCTTGATATACATAAATGGTTTTATACTCTTGGTAAACTGGAACTGACCAACTGTTTGCAATAAACACAAAATTACATGAATTTTCAGTTGGAAATAGGAGCAGAAGGTACTTATAGAGAGTTCGAAGCCTTTCTTTCCTTTGTTCACTTATGTTTACGAGATGGCTATGCAGTGGCGTCAGAAGTTTGAGGAATAGTAATAGATTTCAGCATGTAATTTCTTTCAATACGTACATACACTTATATTATGCAATCTTCGTATCAAAGAATCTCGTATTACAAATCATAGTATTCTACATCCCGCACTAACAATAATAATGACTAGGAAGAATACAATCGTCGATTGTGAAGGCTTGTTGATTTAGCACAAGAACCGCTGTACATAATATACTTCATAATTAAAGTAAACTTATTCTGACTTCCGGTTACGAACTATAAAAGCAAGTACGAACAAATGTACACATCAAATAAACAAACAAAAGCTGTCAGAATAACATTTTAGTTTAAGATTTCGTGTAATTTAATTTGATACCAACAGATGCATTCAATTTATTTGGTACTTATGACTCGGAAACATGAAGAAAATTCGGCAGCTTGAATATTGAAGTCATATAAAGTAAAAGCACATATTTTTACTTTATTAAATCCATTTTAAATACGCTTTACACAAATTCTCTGCTCAGTTCTATATCAAACAACTTTCAGATTTATTTGTTTTCATCACATAACTATGAAAATATTCTTAATGGAATTTGCAACATGTTTTCGTACATAAAATGCATCAACGGTGAACTTTCTATTTCTCATACTTTATGTGTTTTTTGTCATTTGGTTTAATGAAATATTATCATCCTTTTGCCTAAAACTAAAATCCCATAAATAATTCAGACTGTGATAAATGATGTCAGTGCACTGAAAGTTCAATCTTTCTTTTTGTTTCTACTTTTGTGGTTCTGCTGTAAACAAAAAATGATAGGAAAAACAAGCACATAGGTCTTCTGCTATGTCTTCTGGAAACATTCAGCCTTGTTCTGTCGGAAAGGCCTGAAAAATTCCTTCACAAATGTAATATATTCCATCATGCCGCAAAACAAACATTACAGGTTTTCATTAAATTCTTTCTCTTTCACTCTTCATACATATCTATCTACATTGCATTAGTATGTAGTAAGACTACTCCATACATATGTATAGAATAGAATACATATGTTGTCTTCTCATAATGAAACTTGGTGACAACGACAGGCATTTTCTCATATTTTTTTCTGTTGTTCTTGGATCTGTCCTTCTTAGATTTTACTTGGGGAAAAGCAGAATTTTTCTTATTCTTCTAGGATTTATGCGTAAATTTCAACAAGACATTGCTTTCTCCTTCTTAGTCGTTGACAGTGACAATCCGGATGATGCACTTCCTCACTTTATCTTATTTAGATGCTCTTGTGAGGTATATTTCACCAATTTGGATATACTATAAATCTCTGGCACGGAAGGGATGTTGTATAACCCAGTGACTCGTGGACTTAAACAAGCTTCAGAATATAGATAAAATTGTACATATATGTACATATGTTTTCAGACTGTTTCACAAATGGTTGCAATATGAAAGAAAACAAATTTCATCAGCTCGCAAAGAAAACCAGTAGCATCAAAGAAAAAGCCTATACATATATATACATACATATTTAAAAGTCTATACTAGTGATGGTATATAGGACATTAGGATGCAGAGAAACGTCGCACTACTAATTTGTAAAAATAAGCAGATGATACATACTAGAATCCAGGACATTTTATTATGTATAAATCAACATTCAGTATACACAGTGCATATGAAATGTTCGTGTCCATGTCTTTACACAATCACGTAATAAAGTAGAGCTTGGACAGTTTGAAACACAAGAGAAACAGTTTGTTAGATTCTGATGCTTTAGATATACAAGAACAAAGATGCCGACAGCACGAGCATCTCTTATTAACGTACCACTAGTTGAAACGAAAATCGTCACCATCGTCTTTTTTCCTTGTTAGTATAACTAATATGTATTCTATGGACAACAGTGCATCCTATTATTATTACTTTCACTCTGTATTTTTATCCTTTTTACTATATGCATTATACATATCTTCACAAAAATCTTGTCGTTAGACTTCACAAAAACACAAGAGTTTTAACAAGCAACAACGGCAGTAGCGGCATCATCATCATGATCATCATTCTAATCATCATCACATAGCTGACACTTTTTTATCCTATAAACTAATGTAAAAGGGGAAGAGAAAGCTGAAACAGGAGGGTTGTATAAAACTTCACAAGAAGAGATGAAAAGACAGGGGAAAAATAAAGTTACATTTTTTCTCATCTCTCTCTTCTTTTATTCCGTTTGCTGCTGTATGTGTGAATACTTGTCTGTTTCGTTTTTTTTCCTTTTTGGTTTTTGCCTAGAGAATGCCGTCTTTTGAAGAAAGAACATAAATACGTGATGCGAATTTGGGTGACAGTTTTAGTATTCTATGTTGATATTGTTGAGAGAGAAACGTAGCAGTAGAGAAAAAAAAGAAGATTGTACTCCTCCCGCTGTTGGAGAGGAAGGAAGGAAGGAAACAGCAGACAGGCAAGAAAACACGATGAGAGAGAACAACGGCATATTTATATATGTATAATTTTGGTGTGTATATAATAACTATGTGTACAGCATCGCCGTCTCTCTCTCTACCACGATTGCTGTCATCCCATAATCATCTTGATCATCATCACTAGAAGCATTATCATGATTCTTTTCTCGTCACTAGTATCTCGTATATTTCCATATGCCTCTGAATTTTTTATATATACCTATATAGTATGCATTTCGTTTGATTATCAAGAAGGAAAAGTGAAGCCAGGCAAGTCAAATCCAAGTCAAAGGGAAAAGCTGTGGCCAATTCTTCTCAAATGTTGTTTTATTTCGGTGTGCTGTGTGACTGTCGTTTGCGTATACGTGCGATGATTAGGATGTGGAAATAAGAGGAAGAAGAAAACTGTTGTGGCTCAAAGGAAATGCATATAATGTGATATCCTCTAATCCCATGTATACGTACTTTGCTCCTATGTATGCCCCTAGATAAATACATGCATTTATCAAGATGACGTCTAAGGATCATATACAGATTCTCTTTCTTTCAACGCCCGGGTAGCTGGCTGGAAGCTTACAGTTGAAAGATCTTGCTAACATGTACATATAATGGGCCTTCTTGCTCAAAAAACAAGTTATGAATGTTATTTTATATGTATGCATACTTGACGCAGAACGAATGTAACAATACCAAATATAATAATTCTCTCACCGAAAAAAACGAACATGAGGATAAGTCCAGTCATCAGTCCTCTACTACCGGATAGATAACATGGAATAAAAGAAGCCATACACACACGGAGCTGAGAAAAATGAAGAATTTCATGGAGCAAATCCCGTTTGCACGTTTGAGCTTTCGATATGCCCTTGATAGAATACTGAATGAGTAGATGTAGTAGTTTTTCTTGGCTTGTTTTCTTCCTTTTTAGACTTGCACCGAAATCATAATCATAATAATGATGTGTGATGGCTACAACCGCCACATCGTGTGATCATATACATATGAAGTTTGCTTCTATGTACTTAAGATATTAACGTACACATTTGTACTTTTTTGGTGGAGTCATGGAGTAAGGGCAACTTTCACCTTTTTTTTCTTCTTTTCCACTTGTTCACTTTCTTTAGTTTACACCACAGCGACATTTTTTTGTTGGAAGTGGTGAGTGAGTGACTGAGTAGGTTGGAAGGTTGTAGGTTGCCAACATCTTTTGTGATTCAGATTCATATTAAGCATTGTTCGTTACGGGGTGCATGCGTTGGTTGCGAGATTAGTTTTGATGGTATATATTTATGTATGAACTGGGAAACATTTGAAGAAAGAAAAATATCATTGACAGTGGAGTGTGGTGGAGTTACTGTGTTTTTTCACTGTTAGCTATACTTTTGATACTTTTTCTTTGCTGTTCTCTCTCTTCTTCATCTGCTGACGATTATGATGATGATAAAAGAGCGAAAAAGGAGAAAGTGAGAGAGCACACACAAGGGAGCTAAATTAATGAGCTTTTTCTTTAGACATATGAGTACTCCAAGAGAAAGAAGAAGGCGAACATGGAAAAAATAGAGGCACCAAGACAGAAAGAGAGAAAATTTGGTAATTCTTTTCGTTTGAAGCGCACGAGTTGTGTTTACGTAGAATATAGCAAGAGGTAAATTCATAGTAACTTTTGTGTAATAAGAAGACCAAAAGGACAAAAAGAAAAAAAGTCCTGTTGGCTGGTTGGTTGGATAATTTTTTGAAATGAGCAGATGGTGATGATGGCCATGATGATGAGGCACGGTAAAGAAATAGGAGTATTATTATTAGTAAAAAGAAAGGTGGCAAAATAAAAGAAGAAAAAAGCTCTTCTAGTGTTGGTGGTGGTTGTAGCGGACCTTTCTGGCATGATGATGAAGTTAGGGCTGCCAAAGTTAGTTGATGTGTGGGTAAGCCTATTCTGTTTACGTTTCGTTTCGGATTTTGTGAGTACTCAAATACTAAGAATTAAACAGCCGTTAGTTTTTAGTTTCCGTTCATTGTCTCTAAATATGTCAAGGGTTAATTATTAAATTGGTTGATGTTTAAAAGGAAAGCCAAAAATATTTTAATTGCGATCACCAAAATGTTTAACTCGTTTACATAAATATGATATTGGTAAACGCAACGATGCCGTTAACCGTTTCGTTTACCAATCGCAAATGTATCCAACAACCGGCAGCACTAGATGAGGTGATAATGATGATTAGGATTGAGCCCTATGCTACTGCTTGAGAGAGAGAGAGCGTGTGTGAGAGAGAAAGAAAAGAAATAGCGATGAGCGGTGGTGTGGTGTGTATACTACACTATTATTCCAAGAAAGATTGCAACTTGGCACTTTTTTATTCGTACTAATAAGTATAATGCATGATGTATGTTTGAGTTTGTGCTGTTACTCCTACATTTAATCATCATCGTTGGAATCATAATCATCATCATCATATGGACATCAGCAAAGAAGCACACGCGGCATATTCATTAAAACATAAGAGATGTATTCTTGCCTCTTTTCTTAAGCCGGTTTCTTATTTCTTTTTCGTCTTAGCTCATTAACGTGCTTAGTGTTTGAAATGACGTATGAAAAGAAGAAGAAAAACTACCTACCATGTACCAACTTGCTAAGAAATGTACCAACCTTTCCTATAAAAGTAGGCGTTCACTACACGCTCTTTGTATAAAATAATATAACTTTTTTCCAAAGATATAATAAAAATAATAAGACCGTGCTAAAAATAAGTAGTTCTTCTACTGATCTCTCAAATTTGCGGACTTGACCATTTCACAGGAAACTTATAATGGGTGTAGTATACTAATCACGTTTTGTATAACAAAATATTATAATATACAGACAAATACATAATGCATATATGCCGATTAAAGTATGTACGAATCTATGCTACTTTTATGTTTGGTTATTAATATGGGAATGTAAAGTTACAAACTATCAATTCTCAGCAAGTTATGTATGTATGCACCCTATCAAATGTTTTTCATGCGCATAACGAGGAATATTATTATTTTTCTTTTCCTTCATTATTCCACCCCAACTGAAATCTTTCTTTTCCTTTTGCCTTACCGGAATCCATTTTTTCTCATGGAATGCGAATGAATGGGACGGTAACTAACTTAAGAGATTCAAATGTATGAACATGCATCATGTTCTATAATGTGTGTGTTCTAATACAAAACTAGAACTGTTCTTTATTCTTTCTTCTGTTCCCGTCTTTTCTCTCCCACTTCCGTTCATCCATAATCTGACGAGAAAAAATATGAAATTGGCCTGCATTAGTATTTTTCTATGCCATATTATTCCACTCCACATTATTCACTGCTGTCCTTGCTGCTGCCAGTAGATTCTTTTTTATTCAAGTTGGAGTGGAAGAGAGAGAGGGGCTTTTGCAAAGTAAAGTTAAGCTAAAACCAGAAAATAGTCAGTTCAATCAATTCAACGTGCATCTGACTTAACTAACGGAGATCACAAAAAAATATTATAGAGAATGTATGCATCATGGTTCACTGAGCTTATGTATCGCATGCAGAATTGGATTAGATTGCTCTCTCATTATTTTTCCCCATAACTTGCTCCCTTTTTACTTTCTTTAGTTCACTTGTATATTTCAATGACATGGATAAGTTATTATGGTGCAGAAAATTTTCAAGTGAAATGCTCATATTGTACTTGTAATATTATGCGTTTTTGTTTTGCTTCGTACAATCATATCTTGATAATATCGAACTTTAGGCTGTAACATTTGCTTTTTCTTTACAATTTATTTTAGGCTGATTTTACAGAACAAATAAGGTGGACTTGATTGAACTATGGAGTATTCGTCCTTACTCAACCAAGCAGTTCTCAGTTCCGTACTAGATGATGTTTTTCAAGGAAATATCCGATACGTGAGTGCACCATGATATCATGATAGACTATGAGTGGAATTTGGGATCGAGTATTTTTTTCCTTTCTCATTTGTTGAGCTAGACTTTGCAATCAGTGCCAGGGATTTGAGAATCGAGATGCTGTAACTGTACAAGATGGTGATGATGGAATGTTCTAAAATTTTCAAGACGATTTTCAAGTCAACAGATGAGCTTCGTCCATCGGACGTTCGTTTATTAAAATGGTGTGTATTTCACAGACCTTTTAATTATGGTAAGTAAATATAACTGTACCAGCTTTACATTTAGTTAAATGCATACAAATTTCAGACATGTCCCATTTGTGTTTGAACCAACAAAATAAACATTTTAGGATTGTGGTTGTCAGAGAAAGTGAGCATTAATAACTAAAATAGGATGGTACGTAGTATCTTGCATAAAACAAACCAATGTCGTCAATTATTACAAGATGTGAATGTCCTCAGAAATTAAATCAAATGAAGGTAGGAGCAGGAATGTCTTTCCCTTTTCGATTTGAACGAAACATGGAGAACTGCTGTATAAATCATTCTTTTATTCTCACCCATATACATACATACATGCATTCATATAGCTACAATCTACGTAGGTATATATACTTTGAAAACTACATACTACATACGGATGTAAGTTGTAGGTATGCCAGTGGAAAACCAGGAACTACCATGCCTTCATTCCGATTTGTAAACAAGCACACAGAGAAAATGCAATCAAAGAAAATAAATTCTTGAGGAAAGGGATTCTGATTCTTTGGATTCTTTTCTCGTCTCTTTTTACAATAACGTAGTTAAATGTATATATTTATACATACACAAATGATAAAGAGCTATTAGTACAAGCACCCGTAACTTCGACTGTTTTCTTCTCATCATTCCATACCTTACAACTAGTGTGTGGCTCATTCAGTTTTGTTCAAACTAGTCAAATGAAGATTTTCCTATAGCACAACTACAGCAGACCTTAACTTAGCATTTGCACAGGAAAAGAAAGACAGAAAATGAAAAGAATGAGTAATGCTTGATAAAAAGGAAAGAAGATTCATTAGAGGCGTTTGGTTTGTCTATGAGTTTTACTTGTCGAATAGCTTTTCAGTTAGTTTAGCAAATACATATTGCTTTACATCCAGCTAACTTCATACATAGTCCATGAAATGTACATGAGAGGGTTGCTTGCGATGATGAGCTTCACATTCTTTGCATTCACTTTGATGTCATATACACATCGGCAACTGTCATTTATAAGGGAAAAAAACTTACCTTCAATCTTAGGAATATTACGTTACACAACTACTGGTTAACTGATTTTGACTATGTATTTCCTTCCTTGATTTTGAGTGATTCTAATTGAATCTCCGGGAAAATTCTCTCTGAGTAGTTTTCTACATCACGTCGGTATCCTTTCTCTAGTAAAAGTCTCCAAAGTACACAAGGTATTTTAAATGAGAACGTAGTCTGTCTGTAATTTAAGTAGGAAATATTTCATTAAGGATCCATGTCGACTTCAAATAAAGTAGTTGTACTAAGGATAGCCTCTGAGCAATAAGTAAATAGCATCAAATCACATTCGGAGTTTACTCATGGCATCTCACGACATACTAAACATTCTCGTTAGCTTCGCTTTATTTTTTAGGCAGGTATTCCGCATTTCATCAGATACGCATTGTATCATGTTATGTATAGTCACAATATCATCCTCTTTGACTTTGATGTTTCCGTTATACTTCCACTAGAGTATATATAACTATGTTTAAAATATTTAGAATTCCACATTTCTCAATAAAATACAAAGCCTGTCTTGAACTTTTTGTTCAAAAATATATAGTAGAATCTCATGAATCCCAGTATGCAAGTAAAGTATAGAGAGTAAGCAAATACGAAGGAAGAGATTAATAAAAAGCCAGGTTACGCTTCTTATTTGGGTTTCAAAGGAAGTTTGTTTAAAAGAGAAAAAAACCTTCTAGTTTCTTCTTGCATAAAACTACTCATAAGGAATTCGTGGAGAAGCTTTCATTTTAGGTTCATCCTCACCCATGCAGAAACTTGAACGTTAAATTTTCTGTAGTTTGCACGTAATTTGGTGAATCTCGCGAGAACAAGCAAAGATAATTCCACATAAAACTCAAAGGTTTACACGTACATTGTTGTGCAGATGAATTCAAACAACATACAAATAGGATACGAAGTTTTTTATTCTTTAAGAATGAATGAAATGCTACAGATTTTTGGAATCTTTTTACTTCCTACCCCTTTATATTTTCCCCAAAAAAATGCGGATATGTATAGAAAAAAGGAGTAAACTTGGGTTAAGCCTGGCATTATTACAAAAAAGGGTGAAAAGTGGTATGAAGTTGCATGAGAAACGTTAAAGGCTTTTGTCAACCCCTTCCGTTTTTATTTTGATCTAATGTAAATCTTCAAACAATCCCGGTGATAAACCCAAGGGTAGAATTTATCTTATAAATTCAGTCGTATTCAGCAGAATTCACTTTTAGGGAAAATGTCCATGTTTATTATTCAAATTACAGTAAAAAGACTTGTTGCCACAATGTAATGAATGAATCTGACATAATCTTGTATTCAAGCTGCCACTTTTCTATCCACATCTCTCTTTGCTTGTTCCCCTTCTGGTAAAAAAGTGTATTGCTCTGCTAGGTCCTCAGTTCGGTAGGTACATAAAGAAGGTGCACATAGAATGCACGCAGATTTCACAAACAAAAGCATCCCCTTTTTTACACCTCTTGTATTATTCATTTTTATTCTTTTCTATAAAAGGTGTAAAAGATAAAGAGAAAAATACTTACAAATGGGTAAAAAGCAGATCTATTTACCTCAAAATGATAAATTGTGCAGTATGCGACCTTTTACAACTGAAAATAGTATGCTATTGCGTAGAAAATGTGGATGATGCTGAATTAATTATTAAGTATTTCTAAATACTAACCCCTTCGTTTCAACCCAATCGTGGGAATAAAACTTACAACTTGTATCAAAATGAAAGGATTGTAAAGAAAAAATCATATTGATTTTTTAAAATCCTTTTACGCAAAAAACTTGGTATTTATCCCCAAAAAATACCGACCTAATGGTAATTGATGTTTCCCATGTATTCGTTTTTTGTTTGCTGTTTCAAGCAGTTAATTTGTATTCACCCTTTCCTGAAGTTTTTCAGTCATATCTGTTAAATTTGTTTGTTGCCATTATCTGGTATCATCATTTATCTTACTAGTTATTTGTATGATGACACATTCTCAGCAAGTTTCTCAATTTTCACACAAATATGATGAGAAACATGTCCACATGTTTATTCAAAGATGATGTTTTTTTCCAGAAATGCTGAAAAAGTTGCTTCCTTTTAAAACATATTACATTGAACGTGGAAGGGTTTATAATTTTTGTATTATCAAAAAAGACTTATGCTGACTTAAACATACTTATGTAGCTAGATTTCTGATGATGCTTGTGTATCTTATCCTATCTTTTTTTCCTTGAATACTTGTCTTCGTATGAAATTAGATACTACTCTTTTCTGACCACCCTCAGTTAGTAGAAAAGTTACTTGTGACGTGACATGACTTAAAATTGCTGGTTTACAGACATTTAACAGTTTGCCACACTGAATATAATACACTTGCACAATACTGGCTAATTAATATAAAAGCTTTTAGTGTGTACCTACTTGTTTCAAGCGAACGCACGTGGTCAAGTAGTTGAGTGTGTGAGAATGTATTCAAATCAACAATTTACCTGCTAGACAACAAGTGTAAATGAACTCGCAGTCCTCATTAATAAAAATGTGATTTATATGCATTCAACCTTGTACATTGAATACTTGAACATTACTGGTGAATGTAAAACTGTGAAACAATTGCACTAACAAGACGTTTCAGTGCTAATTATATATGTGTAAGTGATTATTAGATAAAAAGACGGGATATTCGGATAATTAAACTGGATGTAAGTTAGTCGAAATAATTAAAAATATTAAATCTTAACATAATATATTTATTCTGAACATACATACGTAAAAAGACAAATATGAGTTTTGAATTGACTTCTTTGTAATAAATACATACATTCATGGCACAATGAAAATGGTACAAGTGAGTATGATCTATGCTCCATAAAACATAGCATGATTTTCAGTTATGTATTTAATTTGATTCTCATATCACAAAGAACTGCTACATTATATTATTAAACCAATAAAATGTTGATCTAATAACAAATTCGTTTTTATCAAAACATTTAATTTTTGAACTTATCAGCTCAAGACGCAATATGACTCTTTCTTCATTGTGCCCATATTTTTTTCAATTTCTCTTTTCTTTTTTGTCTAGCTTTTGATCTTATTTTTTCTTCCTTTTTTATTTTCAACTTACAGTCTCCCTTCTTTACTGTGGGTGAGCTCACTTTAACAATTGCCAAGTTGCAAAAAAGAAAAAGTAGTTTTTTATTCATTTATTACTGCCACACACCACCATCACCATTTTCCTTTCGTATAATATTATGTCTGCTACTGTTTGTGCATCAATATCATTGAAAAATAGATTCAACTTTTTTCCTTGAAAACGGATGAGCTTACTTAGCTTAGCCAACAGTTTTCTTTAAGCAATTTTCAAAGAAAATGCCTATCCAAAAAATTGGTAATAGCAGTCGTAAGCATAAGTAGCAGCAGTTGGTGTAGCACTACTGGAGGTTTAAGTGGAAAGTAGAATCAATTCTATTCAATTTCTTCTATTTTTCTCTCTTTTTCCCCTTCCAAAGAAGTATTCTTATTATTCTTCCTTCTTCACAGAAGTCGAAAAAAGTAGTAAAGTATATGAAAAAAAGAAAATCCTTTTGTCAAAATCTTTCACTTTGTAGACTTTTTTGTGTATATTGCCTATCATGAATTTAGTGTGTATATTATGCTCTTCACTTCACTCTTCTTCATATCTACCTACATATATTCACGAAAAAAAGTTTTCTTTTGTTATTCTTTCCTTTGCGTGAGTAAAGTAATATGACTGAAAATGTAAAAAAGGAAAGGAATAAGGAAAGTTGTTAAAAAAAGAATAAGAAAACGAAGTTGCAGAGGTGGACAGAAACCGACTAGACAGAAACTAGTAGACTACTATTTTAACTACACAATATCAGGGGAAAATAAGAATGAGTAGGAGGAGAATCCCCAGGAAAGAAATACGGGAGATATCGAATGGCAATACTAAAAATGGGAAATGGATCCTGCAAAATGATAATAAAATAATGGCTCTTTTAAGATACTTTTTGTAGTAAGCAGTTCTTGTAAGAATATTCCTAGGATCATCATCATTCCAAAGTTATTGTGATGATGGGAATGTTTTACAATCGTTTTAACAAGTTTTCTATTGAATACATACATACATACAAGCACGCACACATGCATTTGATATCGATATCGACACACGTTTAATATTAAAATATTATAGAATGGCCACATTCATAAATATCATGTATGTATGCAAACTTCTAAAGAGTTATAAACATTTCGCTTCATACCATAACTTTATATTGAACATATTTTTTATACGCAAACCTGCAAATGTTTTTACATATTTACTTAAAATACAATAGGTTACGTTTTACTTTCGTCCGCCCATTTATTTTTTTACAACCTTCGTTTTATAAATACAAGGATTTACTTTTACTAAACAGTAAGCACAACATCTAATTTAGGATAACGAAGTGGAAATACATTTTTTTAAACGTACTTTAAAAAAAATTATTTAGCGTGTACTCATTCTCATTTTATAAAAGTAATTGGATATAGGATCTTGTTGCGATTCGTGGTGATGAGATGGGACTATTATCAAGAGCAATTTTTATTTGTGTTTATCTGTCTTATTTAAAAGAAAGTATATGTTCAGAAATACGAAAATCATTTTAAAACATAACGCCGACAATTTATACTAAAAGAGAAAATATGACGGTAACACATCCATTACTGCACAAATTTCTACAACATTACATTACAATCTTAATATTGTGAATGTGTTGTTATAAGCAGTGAAAAATGTAAGCGGAAACACAAACCGTATCATGCGACGCACTGGGTCCGTTTGGCTGCAATTTCACTCTTACCACTTCACTCCTACAATATATTATTTAATGTGAGTGGTAGATATAAGCAAGTCAAGTAAATCATGATGAATGCTGGCTTACTTATTACTTGTATGTGTGTGTGCGAATATCATGATCATCATCATAATATAATCTCGCATGTAGCCAAAAGTAAAAAATGCCGTACCATTTCTTTATTCTCGTGTGCGCATTTTCTTTATGCTTTTTTACTTGTTTCTTTAGGGAAAAATAAAAGAATCAAGGGTCATTTCTGTTATTCTACCTACACAACACGTACATCAGAGAGAGAGAGAGAGAGCATGGAATGGCGGCGGTATGATAGTAGAAAATGAGAAAAAAGAGAAATACTATCCCAAACGGTTTTCTTTACATGTACATAATGCACATAAACAAGATCTTATTTTCTTATCCTTTCTTACTTACAGTCACAAACACTGCATATTCCATTAGACAAGATGGGTGTGTGTACACAAAAATGGAAGGGAAATATTTTTCGCATGGTCATTTTTCCTGGTATAAAAGGACAATTTTTAGTGGTGTGGTGGAGGATAGTGTGAGTAAAGTGTAATTCAGCCTGTGTGGTATGGTAGTACAAGTGAGAAAAAAGAAATGATACTTTATTTCCATTCTTACGGCACACTCATATTCACTCTTGAGACATGCTGTGTATTGTATTTCCCTGGATGGAATAAATGCATGAGAAACCAACGAAAATTCCTTTCATTTTCTGATGATACATGTATGAGTCCCTATGTATAATATATAATACATCATGTTTACGTATGACAGTTACGAATCATATCTCACGAAATAGTGAAAGCCACACCAAAAAGACATTTCATGAAAACTACATGCGTGTGTTGAGAATGTTTTTTAGCAGTTATGTGAAAACATTCATGAAGCCATTTCTCAGTTTTTGAATTATCTCTAAGAAAAATTTATGAAAATCCAAGAAAAGAAAAAATGCTAAGTTCTCGTAAGATATTTAACTACGCATTTAAAATCAAACTTTAAAGTCTTCATGTATAATATAGTGAACAGACAAAACAATACTTTTCTAGAAATAAAAATCGAAAAGACCGATGTTGTTTTCGTAAAATGGACAAGCTCTGTAGTAAGTTTCTTTGCAAATGTTTTTGAAGCAAAACAGGTTAGGTTGTGCGTATTTGTCCAACCAATTGTCAAAATGATTTTCTCCAGCTGCTTTAACTCTTGTTCTCGTTCATTTTCAAGTATTTATATAACATTACTACTTTCTAATATTGTTCCCCGGTAATGAGATTGCCTCAAGTATAAATCTCTACGGGAAAAGAAAAACTGTCCACTTCTGAAGATGGAAATCAGTTTACTCAAGCAATAGCAATCAAATTATGATTTGTTGTTTTTAGTTTTTACGTATCATTATATTTGCTACGAATGTATTTCTCATACTTTCCACCATTATCTTTCATTATTAGACATTTCATATAATTATTACTGTAGATATATGACGAACAAGATATAAAATTCCATCCAATAAAAGATGTTAGTAAAGAATTATATATTTTTTATAAACGAAATGAACCTGAAGTCGACGTGAGATTCAATGGCCATCATATATGTATTTTCTACTTATTTATTACTTTAGCTCAACAGTTCGTGATTGTGAAAACAAAGTAGAGTCATGAGAAGATGACAAAGTAAGCAGAAAGGGAGCAGTATGGAATTTTAGTTTCCATTACTCCATTACTAAGCTACAAAACGTACTTCCGCTGTTTCCACTTTTTTCTCTCCCAACAGAAAAACAGAGTACGTGAAGAAGTCCAGGGACATTTTTTATAAGATGCTTTGAAAGCGATAGGGTGAAAGAGTGAAAACCCTTTCTCAGTGCTGCTTAATATCAAAAACTAAATAAAACTAAATAAACAAAGGTAAACTGAATTACTTACAAGTTTGAAAACTTACGAAGAAAATGATGATGCTGATCGAAATACACTTTTGTTTTTGAAGCCTTGTATATTTTTTATTTGCTAGATTACTTGAATGAGAAAAATGGTCAAGCATTTGGAATATAATGAAATCAAATACATAGATATTATTATTATCATTATACTCTATTTTCAGTCAGATAAATATAGAAAAGTAAAAAGTGATGTTTAGGAAAAGGTATCCATTTCTTCAAAATGAGCGAAGCAAATCATAGATTCAGTTGAGCACTCATAATTCAACAAGGGATGAAACGAGGAGAGCAAAAGTGTAACAAGATTGAGGATGGGTAATAAGTTAGGGTTGAGTAGAGTTCGCTTCACTTGCTTGTTGATTGTAAAGTTTACATTGTTCGTCTATACTTCTAAATTCTAGTCCGTGTGTGTTATTGTAGGAAACAAGTAAAATAAAATAAATAGTAAAAAGGTAAACTCAATTCAATTCCCTATCTAGTTAGCGGCAAGTTGAAGAGGAAGATCTGCTAGATTGCATTACTATTTGATACATAATGGATCATGTGAACGAATAACAATAACGAAGATTGGCTATATGTGTGTAATGCTGTTCAATTTCTTGCTTTCTACTCTCTGTATTCAGTAACTGTTTTATTTGTTTTTTGAAGTATAAATTAAATATCACTGGAGTTAGTTGCTACCTTTTCGTTGTACGTGTGTACTGTGTACATTATGTACATTTTAGTTAACTACTTTTGTCCTTGCTTTCATTTTTGTACAATGTACTTACAACTTACATAAGGTCTCATTCGTTATTCGCTTTAATCTTTATTTTTTGAACACAAGCACAAGTTGATGCCTTGGTAACGTAAGTGAACAATTTAAAAGCGTAAGTAAGCAGTTTCCTCCTCAGAAATTTAAAGAACATTTACTCCGTAAATACGACTTCACTTCTTTAAGACTTCACATTTTCCTTCAGTTAAAATTCAGATGCACAAATCATACTTATATTGAGAGCACGATTTACTGTAAGACTTCGTAAATTCGATTAAATTTTATTTTAACCGCATACATTCGAAATATTTCTGTCCTTGATCAACGAAAAGAATTGAATTTTTTCTAGGGAGCGTACTTCTTTTTATGCTAATTTAATACACCAAGATCTTCTAACATTCCTAAAACACGCATTCATACATATTATTATTACACTTCTCTAGTACCGAATACCAATCAGCATATAATATTGAATGTGAATGGGAAGCAACTTCCATTAACAATTCCTACTCTACCGCTACCCACTGCAAAATGCCATTTCAAAATATTTTATTCGTCCCAAAAAATTCAAATGGGTCTATTTATTCCTTCCTTTGAGCTCCCTGTAGGAGTCATGCCATTAAAGAAAAGCTTTATTGAGCGCATCCCATTCTGTTCGTATGTAATTCAAATAGATTATCATACAAAAATGGAAAGAGAGCATTCCTTCCTCAGCATAATATATACATACAGTCAGCTTTCTACATTTTTCCCTTTTGGCATTTTTCTACTTCTTCCTTCCTACCCGTATTCCTTAATGTTTTCCGTAGTAGCGGTTAGGCAGTTAGTTGGGGATTATAGTTGCGAATCTGAAAGTCAAGTTAAAAAGATGGAAGATTGTAGAGGAAGAGACGTAATAAAAAGTGTTTTCTCCATATCCGCCATTCATTTCGTATTCTACGCCAAGAAGTTCCTGTGTGACTGGTAGTGTGCCTTTATGAAAAATACGACACGAGAGTATGAGCATGCATAGCTATATAGCTTCTCTAGAAAACATATTCTCACACTTTGTTCAACCAGACTAGCTAAGGTTGATTTTAGCTTTGTTGTTATTTCGGGAGTATAGCAACTTTCATCTGTCAGGGAAACATTATGATAGTTTGGGTTTGTTAATATCGGGCAGCATATAGCTTCGTGGGTGTTTTCGCACTTGATAGCTAAATGGATTCGTTACTGGCCTGGCCTATTTTAATGGATTCAAAACAGGCTGATTTACCTAATACATTCCACATCTTCAGTGCTGTCTAAATGATATTATTAGAAAAGTCTTCAGTTTGGATAGTAAACGAAATAATAGTGCAACTATCTTAGAATGGAAGATTTTTTCAATGTTTTTTACACTACTCCCACCACACTACAAAACATAAGTGCAATTCTGGCGTGGATTTTTTTTCAGGAAATGGTAAAAAAGTGCTGGGGTTTGTATTAAGTCACGGTGTACCCCCCTCGACACTGTATAGACTGTTATCTGGTCTGATGAAAATAAAACGGAATGCTAGAAAAATGCAATTGTAAAAGAATAAAAGGATTTCCAAAATTCTTTTTTTATTCGTTTCACTCTCTCTCCCTGCCGTTTCGTTTGTGATGTTGGGTATATTTTCAACATCTTCAGATTACGGCTTTCTGTCTTAGAGGATTGTGTGAATGAGAGAGAATGAATAAGAATGAAACTTAAAGCATCGCAGATTCCTTTCCTCCTCCTCTGCTCTTGCTCCATTCAATGTCTAACCTTCTCATTACATTTCCATTCTTTCTAGACACGCTTGTGTTATTCCATGGAATAAAAAGGTTTTTTTCTTGACTAGAAAGTACCATTAACCAGCTTACAAAAAAGTATAATATACTTTCAAAATGAAAAAGGGTATTATTCGTATTAGGATAATGTTCTTGAGATTTGTTCAGTATGTAGTTTTCTTCTTTTTTGCGTGTCGCTTACATATTATATCATCATGCCATGTCAATCTAATATATATGCAAGCTAGTCATTGAACCATACCGAGTAGAACGAAATTATTACTTGCTTTTCAAGAGGCATCTTTCTTCCTTGCGTTTTTTCAAATATTTCTTTCTTTTCTCCCATTTCACATGAGCCTTTCTCAAGAAAATGGGGTTATATGCGACCATCTTTGTTGCAAGAGAGTGACTGAATGTACATTTCACATAATCATTGCAGGGATTCCTCTTCCACTATCACCAGTTTACTTCTGACATTTTCTCGTTTTAGTCATGAATGTAGTTATACATACATGAATGGTACCCTTGCCTTTCGCCTACCAATTCCTTCCTCTCTTCTTGTCCTCACTGGAAATAAAAAAGGCTAACTCAGCTTCATCCATCGTTTCAAGTAAAGAAAGTGGATTTCTTGTGTCTGTGAAAATATTATTCGAATTCCAAAAGGAATTTCATCAATAAATCTGCCGCATTTCCCTTTTCTTTTTAACAAAAAAAGCCGCTAGTACTTTCAAAATACTTTTCTATTTGACGTTGACTCTCGTCCGCTTGTAATATTCCATTCTACTTACTTCACAGACTCCAATCTACAATTCACAATCACAATGAGCAGTATAAAATACTAGTACAGCTACTGAATGAACCTATGTATGTAGTGACTTGGGCTTGATCCTTATTGGTTCATGTCATGACTTTTTCTTCCCTTTTATTCAGCAATTGGAATATCCGTTATTTTTCTTGTCGGCTGTACTTGTACCTAAAAGGCAAGAGAAAATTGAGCAATGTCTACTAACCAGTTCCAATCGCTTCGTTCGTGTATCAAAAGTAAAGTCACTATTGCGCTACTCATGATGAAGGAATGTAACAAAGAGTTGATAGCATATTTGATACCCTGGTGTAAATCTAACATTTATTTTCACGAGCACTTTCAGATACAAACAAAATGAGATCTGTCTACTGTTACATTTGTATATGGTTGTCATATATTGTGTTACATTACAAATAGCTTTTTATGACACTGATAGGTAACGCGATGAAATACCGCTTATTCATGATCTATGCGATTTTGTATAATGTACCTAAAATACTTGCAGAAACAGTTCAATATATTACAAATCTGTAATCCACTTGCAAGGAGTATAATGGGCATTCCTCTTTCTTGCATAAGCTAATAAATTTGACAGTGTCTAAAATCAATCCGGTTGTCGAAGATTACGAGATCTGTCAATTTTAGAGAAAATATTCCCATTTTGTTGAGAGGAGAGAGAAAACACATTTGTATTTATAGAGAAACTATCAAAAATATGCGTATTATCAATGAACGAACTAGTTGGGCTATTTTATTATAAAAATGTTCAGATTGTCTACTATTTTCTACCTCAATTTTTTGCCTGAAGTATAAAGTTTCAGACAAAACAGCTATGCTGTTCTCTCGGCAAATCATTTTCTTAAGTAACGAGGTCTGTGAAGGGAGTGGGCAGGCAAAAAAATATCCAATTGAACCTGTAAAAATTGTTACATAAAAGATGATTCTTTCACTCAAACATGCGATATAGTTAGAGGTTGCTTCTTCTTGAACATTGCTTGTTGTTAGCCTGAAGGAGTGAGAAACCATTTTAAGACAATTTTGTCATACCCTTTTCTCTTCCACTTATACGGTAATGACATACTTAGGAGGTTCAAAAAAGAGTAGTCTCTTCTCTTAAAAATCCTAAAATGCTTTTATTCCAATTTTCCTCATCTTCAAAAAAGTTAGTGATAAAAGTAAAAAGTAGCTTCAGTCAGTACAAGAAGTGTGTATTGTACACAGTTACAGAATAAATTCCTCCACACTTTTTACTCTCTTATTACATAAAAACGATAAAAAGGAAGACTTTCATCTAAACTCCGAGTCGAAAATGAAAGACCACTTTGTACAAAACTCAAAATATGGGCGTAGAATACAATTCCAGTTTTTTTCTTGGAAGACATATTTTTTAAATTACTGCTATCTTAATATTATGTTCGTCTGCCATTTTAATATTTCTTGAAGATTCAAATTGCTTTTTAGAAGTTCTTACACTTATGTGAAAACAACAATATGCATTTAAAATGATGTCAAAACATTTTTATAGCTAGGACAGAATCTAATTAACCTGCTTTCCCTCTTACGATCCATTATATAACAATTTCAGCAAAGATTGTAAATAAATAAATGCAATGAATTTATTAAAAAACTTGATCTATTTTTTATAGTTCGATTTCGTCTCAGAGTTTATAAAGAGTGTACATTTGTAGATAGTTTCATTCGCAATGTTTCTTTAGCGTAAGTAGTGAGCTAGCTAAGATATATTTATGATGACAAGTATGATATCACAAAACGGGGAAATCGACTGGGATAGGCCAACAAGTTTGTATTCCGTCTAACCGAAGAAGGAGAAGCCAAATCATCTTTCGGCTATTCTGGTGGTGGTGGTATTCATTTTGCCACCGTATGTGATAAAACTAGACCCTTTCACTTTGTATATATATTTTAATGCATATAAAATGGGGATATGTATGTATGCATGTTCGATTCTGAAAGTGAAAAGTTTCGAAAGGGAAACGAAATAGAATTCGTTGCCTGTCTTGTTTGTAAAATATGATAAGGTACATAATATGAAAGCAGGCAATATTCACAAAGAGAGAAGTAAAAAGGCCTTTTTTCTGGATAAATATATGGTGGAATAATATACGGGACACTTTTTTCAAAATAAGCAAAAAGCAATCCAAATGGACACATTATTATGTAGCTTTGAGCTATTTTTGTGTGTAGTTTTTTTTCTCTCTCATAGTTTACTTTTTGATGATATTTGAAGATATGATGAAAAGTTTTTTGTCATTCACTTAACTTACTAGATGGATTGGTAATTTTTTCTTGATATAGTACAAAATCGACAAGAGTAATATCTCAAGTAAAAGTGTACAACTAGTAAATAAGTTGCTTGTGGAAAAGAGTCCACTTGTAAATTCGATTGGTCAATTTCGATTTTTTTAGGCTGTATAGTGCTCTTCATTCAAGAAGACCGAAATCACAGGAAATAATATAAAGCACATTTCAAATTGAAGTGCTGCTTTCTATGGATTGCTTTATTGAAACTTTTAAATATAACTGGTGTAAAAGTTTGTGGTATAGAATTTTACAAAGAAAAGAGAGAATGGAAAAACTAAAATATATTGCTTAGAATCGAGAAGATTGAATGCAAAATGAAATGGCCAAGTTCAAAACTGAATTAATGATGTTTTAAAGCTAACAAATAATAAAAATTTCTGGGAAACTGGAAGTCGTTCCATTATGAGTTTTTTTGCGTTTTCTCTAAGGAGTTCTCTGTAAAATTAATTCCTGTATGTTTGTGTTAAATATAATTCGAACACCATCTGAAAATGTTTGTCAAAATGTTTTTCTGTTTAGTATCAAGTGTAGTGTTATTTCCATGTGGCATACTAATTTTCCCATTTCAAATATAGTTTGTCTTATCTTTCCAATCGTTTTTTACGTTCCTTATGATGCAAGTTTACTAGAAGTACTTGTAGTTTACTCAATTTGAATTCCTTTGTGCTTGGTTTTTCTTCTGTCAACTTCTCAGTATTTCTTTTAACCCTTATTTTCGCATCACATCTCATTCTTATTCTTGACCGCGTTAGCATGTACATGTGTGTGGCCACATGATCCTTGGGCTTGCATGACACTACAGAAAGCGGAAGGGTCAGTCAAGAGAGAAAGTTAGCTTATTTCTCTCGCTGAGTGAGCAGCTCACAAAGCGTTATCGGTTTTTCCTTTTTTCTGCTTTTCCGATGCAAGAAAAACTTACTTTCAATACTTCTTTTGGTTTGTATGTACATTCTGTATGTATAACATGAGAACGAGTTTTTCCATTTCTCTTTCCATCTTCGTCATCATCTTTAAAAAGTTAAAAATTTGTCGTCTACTTGCTGACTGACTATATACAGCTTATGTTTTCATTCTAGTGATAGAGGTGGCATTTTAGTATTCTGATTCTGTAACAGTCACAGACGACGAACATCCATACATAACAAAGCAGATTCAGAAGAGAAGTTATACAATCCCAAGTTCTCTTTTTATTTTTTTGTTGAAACATGCAGTTTCAGTATATTTTGTTTTCTATTATATGAGGTTACAGTACACTTTTTATTCCATATGTACAGATTTTCATAGTAAAGGGAAAAAAGTTTGTTAGTCATGGCACGCGTTTTCTACATAATAAAGGAAGTGCCATATAAGCCTTATATAATTTCTACACTACTATACCCCTCCATCAGTTCACATAATATATGAAGCATCATATTGAATCAGCAGGAGAACAGCGACAACAATTCTACATCTTTCCACTAGTTTCCTTCTTCTTCCTATTTTTCTGGAGAATTTTTTTGAACCCCAATTTGCGAAGCTTGACATTCAGATTGACATTCAGTGAGGGAGGTCAACCTGACAGGCAACATGCCAGTCAAACACCAAATTCAAAAGAAGACAAAGAATACAGTACAGTACACAGAGAGAAGAGCACACAAGACATACATAAAAAAAATCTACTCCTAGTTTGAGTAGAGTAACCTTATTTGTTATATACAAAACATAATATTTAATATATGAATATCGTTTATCAGAATTCAATAGATGGAAAACGTGGAATCACTCATGCAGCCTATCTTTCTCTTTACACCATCGCTCTTCACTAGCGAGGTATCCACTCTGCATTACGTAGACATGACAAGAAAACGCTCCTTCACCAGTTTCCTCTTTTCTTATTCTTAAAATTTTCACTCTGTCTTGTTCCTGTTATATATTGTGTATATTTTTGCAAAAAAATTGAAAATTCAAAGGGAGACTTAGAAAAACAAGTGAAGTCGAGAGAGATGGAAATAGTCAAAGGGAATATAATAATGCAGAAAGGGAGAGAAGAGGAAACATAACGTTGAATTGAGCATGCAGCAGGGAATCACGATTGCCTAATGCATAAAGCATTTTATTCTTTACGGTGTGGTGAATGTTGACTACGTAGCAGTGTCTTTCTCTCTCTTATTGCTTCACCTCTTTTTTGGGAAAGATATCTGTAAAAAAGGAATAAATAAAGCTGGTGGAGTGGTGTCCAGACTAGTAAAAGGTTTTTGATATCGTCCAACACACCAAACAGCAGCTTCAGTTGCTGGGAATGAACAAGTAGGCAATAGGCATAAGTTATTGACAGGCAAGCAAACGGGAAATTCTCCTTGATTCTGTATTCCGATTTGAGGAATACATGTATGGACAATCTATATTCTGAATTACTGCGGAGAGAGAGAGAGAGTGCTTTACATGGGCATACATACTGATAAGTGTACGGCATGTAGAATAAAAAGGCAGGCGACCCAATACCATTCAAAGTTCATGGCGTGAGCTGAATCCCTTAAAGCTTTTGTTGACGGATGGATGGATGTTTTTGGATCTCCTTTTCTCTTGCTCTCTCTCTTCTCTTCTGTTTGATGGTACAATCACTCCATACTTCGTATACATATTTACCAAGGCAAGTGTAAACATTATGGTTAAAAAATACATTGTATGTATCTCTGTGTAGTCAAAATGTATATGTAACACCACCACCGCCGCACAAAAATACGCTATCAAAATTCAAGTGATCACTAATACATATTCTGAAAATTGTGAGAAATACAGAGGAAAAGTGTACATTCAAAGCAAAGCAATTTTATTCGACCCAAGCAAGTAGTCACATTTTGATAAAAAAATATTCACTTGCTACTCTTATTTATGGTGTATACATATTTGGTCATGGAGAAATATAAATATAAAATGCACACGAAACAAGTCTGTATCATTTCTCTTTACTTTTAAATTGGAAGAAAAGCAATGATCCAATTTCCAAATTTCGTTTGGAAATGCTGCTGTTGCTAATAATAAACTGGCGAACCACTTAATTTCAATTCTACAAGCATGGAGTTTTTCCATCTTTTTGAATTTTTATACTGTGTATACACATACATGAAAGATTAGACCATTGTGGTCACTCATTCATGATATTGATGATCGTGACGATGATGATGTATATTGGAGAAGATGAGAAGGAATGAGACTAGCATAACAAATGCAGAATGAAATAAACGAGGAAAGAAGGAAAAAAACTGAAGATGAAAACAGAACGAAATAGAGAAATATATACACACAAAACGTAAAAATGTTTCAGTGTTTCATAAGCATATTATTTGATGTGGAATAAATACAAGCAAATAGATGTAAGCAAGTAGCATACACAATTGTTTTTCACAATAAAACAGGAAGGCATGCATATTTTTATTAATTCTGGGATTTGGAATCATTTCAGAATTACTGAAAATCAAGAAAAAGCCTTTTCCGCAAACTAGTTAACAATACGCATGAAAAATATAACACAGAACAAGTTGCTGTAGTACAATCACAATTTTATAGAAAATACAATAAAATCCCGAACAAAAACTAACAATTTGTGCTAAGCCAATTCTGTGAAGATGAAAGAGTTACCGTATAATAAAATAACTAATAACCTTAAATTGTTTCCAATTCAGAACTTCTCTAACTGCATTTATAGTTTTACTATACATATATTCATGGAGGCAATGTGAATACTAATATGTATACCAATTTCAAGCATGTTAGATATTCCTCTAAAGCACGCAGAGAGGGAAAATGAAGCAATTCATTTATTATACACATGAATCCACGCCGACAAGGGTGCAAATGAACTGTTTTGGGCGAAAAAGTAATATTTTCCTTTTTGTGTCGAATACATATTATATTATTACAGGATTTTTTGTTTTCATTGATGTATTCTTTAATACTGTATCTCTGGATTTTGAGGACTGATGCTGCTACATCTTGCATTTAGTAGAAACATACTTTCGTGTACCGTTTCACTGAGAAGATAAATGGGGAATCCAAAAAAGGAAGCCGTTTTACTATAGAACACCACAATTCTTGTATGTTACCTTGTTCGTTTGTGAAGTAGAGACAAACTATATATTCGATAAAAACGAATAAATAAATGATCTTGTTTTCATTCATTTTAAGTGAAAAGAATAGAATTACCTATCTTTTTGATGATGAGCAACGTCATCATTCTTGTACTCTTCAAAAAATAGAAGCTTCTTTGCTTGCTTCACATGTTTTGATCATTTTCATAGCAGGCAATTTCCTTTGTCGATTTGTCTGAAGGAGGAGGAAACTAAAAAAGGAGTCAAATTGCGGTAGAATACTGTGTAAAGTTTTGCTTCGTTTTGTTTGAAGTAAATATACGCTCACCTATTTTGATGATAAATGTTACATGTTACTGAGCAGCAGGTAATTTGGTTTGTACTTTAGTGATAGGATTTTAAAGAAAAAGCTGCCGCTTTGGGATACAAAATTTGGCTGATCGCTTTATTTTGCTTTCCTGTTTAAGGAAACACATCTGCCTTGTCTACTTTGAGTCAGATTGTGGATTATACATGGAACGGGACTACTTGAGTAGTTGTAAATGAGGCGAATAGACGATTGTTTCCGTAAACGCTCTGATATACCTATGCAACATTATAAAATGAAACGTGAGGGTGTTCAACATTTTCCCCGAAAGCACCCAAAACTAAAATATTATATTATTATACCTGACATATACCCATAGTTTAGTTATACAGAGCAAAGTAAGAAGGCAATTTCCATGTTTGACCGTCATTATAAAATCCATATTTCACATAGCCTAGTGGAAATAATATGATTAATATATTTCTTAACACTACACATATGCGTACACAAGACTTATATTATTGGAATAAGCAGTTAACTTTCCTTATTCGAAATCGGCTAACCAAAAAATATTTTTTTATGCTACTCAGCCCAGCTAAACTACCTACTGTTATGTTATTAGTTATTGTTACGCGAGCATCGGCTGCTTTATTGCTGTGATGGTCACCCGCTTGTCCATGGTGCTCACTGACTCACTGCTTTTTTCTAGATATTATACTATGTAGTCTCCACTTTCCGTGCCTTTTTCCCTCTCAAGTTAAAATTGCAGTGAAAAAATTGTCTGGAATGATAAATTGCTTAATTTACAGGGCTCAGGTGGTCAATTGCTTTATATAAATCGGTTCTTCACTTGGAGCCGAATAACAAAAGGGCGTTGTGACAAATTGAAATTTTTTCGTGCACATCGTCTGAGCTAAACCTTATGGTTCTCTAGCATTGTATCGGGGAAAATGAAAGAAAATTCCTCGCACGCATTTATGGTGAACTATGTATACAGTTGTTTTAAATTATCATAATGCCCCAGTCTAAACTTGTCAGTTAAAAAACTGTTGGTATACAGGAGCAATTTTATCTATTCAACGAGATTTATCATCGCTTTTTAAAGACTCAATTTGCCAAAAGTGTAACTTAAAGTATGTTACACTTTACATAGCATTTATGTTGCTTTCAAAAGGCAGGCGCAAAGCGCAAGTGTTTTTTATTCGCCTCCTCATCCTTTCATTCGTCTCTTGAGCAGCAGGCGTATTTGTATATTTTGAACAAGATTTACATTCAAATGATATGCATATGATGAAGCATCAAATGTGTAGGTAAAAAACATTTTAAAATGTACGCATGTCCTTTCTCAACAAAAGCCTGACGAACGAACGAATGAACCTCCTACTTCACATCTTTTTTATTCTGTGTTGTTTGAGCTTTTCGTGCGTATGCATAATATGTTTGACTGAAAGAACACAAAATCGTCTCGTTATCGTATCAAAATACTTTTCAAGTGAGTATAAAATCCACTACTATTCATGCATAAAGAGTGGTTATGTTGCGCATCATGTGGATCTTATAATAATAAAATACACTTGTGCTGCGTCTCCCCCTTTCTTTTTTATCACTTTATAAAATAACCAGTTGAAGTTGAGACTTGTACAACCCTTTTCCTTTCTCTCTTTAAATCGACAAATAATAAAAACATTGTTTCAGAGTACCGCCTCCATGTTTCCTTTTTTATCGTCACCAAAAATGCCTTTTGAGTTGCGTATAACAAAATATTTTATTGAATATTTGATTATGCAACAAATGTAGTTGTATTGATTAAGAGTATGTATACATGTATGTACGTTTAAAAATAGGTAATGGCATTGGTAGTGTTTAGATTTTTTTAAACGTTTTTTAGAGAGAATGATATAGATCCCATGAAATTATATATTCAGTTTGAATTAAGTGTGAATGTGGTTTAAACAAAAAATACAAAAAACTTAAAAATATGTTCGGATGCCTTTTACGCATAAAGCCACTTCCAGCAAAGCAGTTTATTAATATTCACAGCAGGAATTTAAAATTACTCTGTCTCTTCTTTTCCTCAGTGATTTACATTTTTGAATGTTTGTATGTGCATATATGTATGTATTGTATGTCTACATGCATTATGTAGTCAATGGTATGGTTTTCTTTTTTAACCTCATAAATATTCACAAGTTAGTAATGAATTTCAAAACTGTCTTAAAACGCCGATTTGAAATCAGCAGGAAACAAAGTAGTTTCACTAAGCTTTCCAAAAAATCAGGGATGTACACAACATATTTAACGTTAGATCACGTACAAATAATATTTACTTCAAAAAATGGAGAATTTCGTTGTTTTCCTTATGAATATTACATTAGTGTAGGTCAGGATTTCAATCTGGAATTAAAGATTATGTAGGCCTGCAGTTGAACTTTTGTACGTGTGAGTGTGCTTCAGAAATATTGAAAGTAGTCCGATGATAAATGCATTATAAAGAAAATAATTGTAATTTTTACGATAAGAATAACTATAAATGAGCATGTTTGGCAATGCACACAGATATTAAACAATTTTCTATACATACAATTTCCTTTGGCCTTAATTACGGTACAAGTATAATGATAAAAGTTTAACTTATGCCATATTCATCATACGCATAGATTTAAGCTTTTCCTTACCTGCACATAGATGGCTGCTGATGATCAGTGTTCAAAAAACTCTTTTGAGCAATTATCAAAGTCAAGGGCTGTGAGGTGTGCCCACATGAAATTATGATGATAATGATAGATGGTTACCAATTCCAAGAATTGATTTCCCGCAGATGGACAAGTATAGAAAAAAATAGATAAGTGAGCACTGGCGGGGCAACGGGGAAACTTAAGTTTAAAAATGATTTTAATGTTTTGTTAAGTAATCCAACTCGAAACGTATATATTCAAAGGCACTGCATATTCATCATAAGCACAGTATATGAAACAAAAGCAAAGTTATATGATATATAAGTTAATATGTTACCTAACTTTTGCATTGTATGGATTATAAAGCGATTCCAATTCCAGGCCCATACGTGCATTTCATAAATAGGCCACGAGTAAATTACCCAAAGCTTATAAAGCAGTTTGGCTCCATCCAGTCACAGACAACATTTTCCCTATTTTTAAGCATAAAGATGCCTTCTAAAGATCCTCATCATTATCATCTTTCTTAGTCAATCTCTTCTTATGCTTATTTCAGTATTTATCACAAGAAAAAAATAGTACGACTGACCTATCTCACTAAAAAATCTGTTTTATTTTTTATTTTTGAGGGAGTAACAAAAGACCTTTTTTAAGTATGCTGAATTATGTACAAAAATACCAATCCATCTCAACAAAGTTGCATTACGTTGCATATTCAAGCTGTTATTGCTTTTTTAGAAAAGGGTCTCTTATTTAATAAGCTCGACCTCATTACTACGATTATTATTATTGTATAATCCTTCAAAAAGGACGTTTCCTTTAAAGTTCGCCTTTTTTCCTCATCTGTGTGGGTTTTCCTGTTACCTTTTCTACACGACTGCTGACTGAGAGACTGCAATTAGATTACTGAGCAGAAGCAGAGTTAGTATAAGTGCCTATTTGAGAAATATTTTAAAATAGAGTGATAAAATATATTTTCACGCTTTCGGTAATACACCATTCTATATACCTATAGGTAAACATACGTAAACATTGTATAAAACATTATCTTTTCCTTATTTAGTTGTCGGTTGAATACCCACTCATTTAAAAGTTGATGTGATATAATTTCCTTAAGAAAGGATATACAACATACATATTTATCTTGACTTATTGAAAGTGAGCAGCATAATAATATTTTTGGTATTACGGATGATGGGATGAGTAAAAAATCAAAAACAACAGAGATACCTTTTTAGAAATGTATTTTGGGTATTATTACACACACTTGGTAAAAAAGTAGGTCAAGGGATTTGTTTTTATTGCTGGATCCAATTGCTCTTTGCTACTTGTTACATTATTGCAACAACATGTGCACTGACCGATAATGATAATATGTGGTAGCTTCGGCAGATGGATTGTCGTTCCATAATATCCCATTTTGTAAGACACAAACAAAGGTTTAAAAATATATTTTTTGGGAATTTGAATGACTTGAAGTAGTGATATTTATCTCAAGTCATCTACATTCATGATAATAAGAAAAATGCCTTTATTTCTGGCAATGTCATCAATATCATAAAAATTGTATGAGGTGTAAGCATGCACTCCCATTTTACTAATGATACGGTATACGAGCTGAAAATAATTTAACTTTAAATGAAAAACATGACAGAGATTTTTTACAAAACAAACGATTTTTTGAAAAAGGAATGCATTCATTTTATTTTAAAGTTTTCCTTAACCCATTATCTTTCGAAATGCTACCGTTTTGCTTGATTTCTCTATGAAACATGTCAATATAAATAGTAATTTATTACTCCAATTGGTTTAAATGACAAAAGTAATTATTGTAATCTTTAAACTTTATTGTCAACACCAAATAGTACATATTCTACCAAACAGTAAAAATTAAGCTTAGTCATATGCTTTCGTCACGCTATATATGGAATGCGTTAATTAACACTTGCGTAAAATATCCCTGATATTCATGTAGAGAAGTTAATTATAACACCTGGTGCTCAGCACTTCATTCATCGTTTACTTCACTTCCTGAAAATTTCTTCTTAAAAAACAAGCGATACAATCTTAAAAGAGTACCTGTTTTCTGGCATGTACATTGCATTAATATTGATTGCATTTTAGTTCTATGATTATGTAATAATTAATGATTATTTTGTATTTTCAGAGATTTCACGGAGTCGCAGCAAATAACCAACTGGGAAAGGATTACAAACTACAACAAGACAACCAACTGTACTATTTATCATCGTTTCATCCAATTCAGTGATATACAATATCTAAAACAGACAAATCATTCATTCAGATTCTAGTTTAATAAGACACTTAGCATTACCATTTTAGTTTTCTGTGCACAAACAAATTGTTAATTTTTACTTTTATTTAACCAAACATAAAAATGGAGGATTATGAATGGAATCAAATTAGACATATTTTGTGAGTTTTTGTTTTTTACACATTCTGTTTCGCTCGTTTACTACTAATATTTCATGTTTATTAAGATTCTGTGTACTACTTAAATTAATGAATTATTTCACATACCTCTTGTAATATTATTGGCTTTTTCTTCTTTGCTTATTGGAATATGGATTCAAAATCAAATGATAGTATATGTTGTGTTGTACTTCTTTTCATAATAAATAACGGGGGAAGTCCTCATCGTAGTTGAATAGGACATGGTATGGTTGAGTAACAAAGAGCCATTAAAGGCATAATGCTTGTCAGTATTACTTGGTCTGAAATAGGTATGTACATAAATATAAGACTGCTCATCCTAGAAGGCAAAAAGCTCACGTAAAATATCATTCTCCTTGAGAGAGCACACAAACAGTAATATGAAGTCATGGCATATTACCACAAAAAATTCGCTGTCATCCATTTTCATATATTTGAAAGCATGACAAGGCAGAAGAATATTTTTATAACAATAGCCTAATATACAAAAAATGTTCATATGCACTTTTTTATACACATACAATTTACACATCCACATTCATAAAAAGGAGAGAAGAGTACCTCTCTAGAATTCCCCAGGCTTTCTCCTTCACTTTTTTCCCTGAGCTGAGCGAAAAGGAGAGAAAGAATGACTTTTTAGGGCGGATGGAATTATGATGTTCCATAAGTGTCGGAACTGCTCATTTTCATGATGAGTTATGGAAAATTGTGTAAAGGATGAGTGATGTTCCCATTTACCGTTCCTTTCCGTCCGTCGCTTCTCATCATCATCCTTCCCTCACATTATATTATATGATATTAAGAAGACTATTCACTTGTTTTCCTCTCTCCTTTCTCCCTCTTTCCCCTGTATACTTTACTTGCTCTCACTACTCACCACTAAATTTTCCAACTTGTAATATGTATGAACTAATATGTATAACAGATGTAGTGAGAAGAGGAGATGATATCCAAGTCTTTTTTCTATTTTTTCTATATTATGCCAGAAGAAAACGGAATAAGGATATGATGTGATGATCATGATGCTTTCTTCTGGTGCCTCCTCTGCTCTGCTATGCTGCTTCCACTCACTTTACTTGCAGCTGGTTGAAAATGTTGATGTGATGTGATCCATTTTCACTAGATGCCAAAACGGAAAACATCCTACACATTTTTATAACTATATTATCTACACCTTCCTCGCATCTCTCTCTTCTGTGTTATTATTACTCGGGTTGCTTTTTCGCCTGTCTTCTCTCATGTACTGCCTATCTATTATATGACGGTTTACCATACCTACATAGTTTGCCATTGCCTTCCATATTTTGTACTCTTTCTCTCTCCTTTTCTTTTTTAAAAAGAGGTAATATACTAGTTATAAATGTCTTACGCTGATGTCAGTGTCATTGGTGATGGCGGTGGCAGTGGTATGATGAGACGATGTGATGAAATTACATTTTTCCTATTGTAATCTACTATATTATAAGACATGAGAAGGAAAATATGATAAAGAGGGAAATGTGTCCCTGCGAGAGAGAGGAAGGAAAATACTGAGCAATGTAATGCATCAAGTAGGTACATACAAACAAAATAAAAATTTCCGTAAAATGATGTGTCTACCTCCCTTGCTGAGGGAAAAAATGGTGATGTTGGTTTCGTAAGTAGTCATAACACAAAGTGCTAAAAACTACCTCTATTTCTCCTTTATACATATTCAGAGAATACAAGAGCATACATATGAATGAATGAAAGCATTTCACTTAGCTGTCAGGATGACGCGCAGTGACGCAAAAAGGCATGAAAAAAGAAGAAAAGAAAAAAGGAAGGAAACGCTAAAAAATAAGGAATACTTTATGAACCCCTATGGATTCTCATAACAAGCAAGAAGTATTGTAAATTGTGATGGTGCACTGCAACAAGCAAAATGTAGTTGCTTTCTTTCCCTTCTCTTGTGATGTCATAGGAAATATAATAATAATAATAATGCGCTACTTCAACTCAACTGCTACTGCATATATGCATTATTATTATTTTGTAGAGTGAAGTAGTCGTGTCGTAGTATCTGTCAAGTTGTAGTTGTGTGCTGCCTCTTTATAACATATACTTACATACGTAGTTGTTGTATGCCTGACTACTAATGAAATAAACAAAACTGAAGGATGATTATTGCAGAAGACGTGCCAGCAGTCTTTTACTTTCCCTCACTAACTATCTGATGCTCTACTGTTGGTCTCCTGTAGTGAAAAAAACGATGATCATCATCATGAGTTATATAAGCATTTTCATATAAGGACAAAAATATGTGAAGCATTATACTTTGCTGTTGCTACTTGTATTGCCATTGTTCTTATTACCAGCATAAGGCCCACTGTGTACACACAGTGATGCTAGTTCAACATTGCATTGGGTGCTGGAGTGTAAAATGTTAATGTCAGATATTTATAAAAATAAATGCTTGATGGTGCACTAAATTATGTATATGGCGAGTTGGAGGTAAAAAATATGTGGCGTTGCAATGCTGGTTACCAAATCAAAAAGTGATGGAGTGCTGATTGGTAAA
>JAQFXM010000312.1:0-56183 GCA_034693345.1 Entomobrya multifasciata
ATTGCCCAAAATGTATGGAGAGAGGCTTGTTTCAAAAATTTAGTAATGTAATGTAATACTAAGTTGTCTGCATTCTCATTCTAACCAGACTAGAATCAGTACCAAAGCCATACATACATAAGCACAAAGAAGAATACAGAAAGCCATATCGAAAAAACACTGTAATGTAAATGTAATCCATGAAATGAAATGCTGGAGGAGAGATGTACATAAAACATTGTATGTACTAAGGCTTGTCTAGAGCAAAAAGATTTTGGATTATTACGTAAAATTTAATGGATACTTCCAAACATCATGGATAAGTACAAGTATGGCTTTTATATTTTCTAAAATAAGGGGAACGAACGAACGATTTTTTATATTGATATTTGAAGAGCTGGAGAAATGCCTCGTTCTCCACAAGGCATTAATAAGCAGAAAAGCTTCGTACGAAACCATTCAGGCATTCTAGATTTATAACCAGAAATAATTCTTTGGATGCTAACTAATCAATGTCGAATTTGCACTATGACCGCAGTTAAAAAACGAATAAACCGAATCCATCTTGTATTCTGGGTTCCGCGTAAAAGTGAATTCCATGCGTTGCGGTTCTCCTGATAAATGTGCTTTGGAGCATGGCATTAGCAATAAGGCATTATTGCTAGGTAGAGAAATGCTCATATTAATGTAGTATATCAAATATCCAGGCAGTTCATAAAGACATCACAGACATAACAACTTGGATGTTATATAACAGCAGCATTTAATCAACAACTCTACATTTAACAACATTGTAAAAGTAGAAAGCTGGTAGGGAACAGAAAAATGCTAATGCTCCGATGGTAATCGTCAACAATGGGATAATAATAATGATGATTATAATACTATTTCTACCGTATTTCCAACAACATGAAATTGAAGTTTCTACCTGAGTTGATTTTGATGCTTTTTCTTCTGAAATAGATGAGCATAATAACCTCAACCTAAGAAATGAAAAGTTGTTTTTTTCTTACAATTTGATGTACAGGTATTAATATCGTATGTATGTAGGCAGTTCACAACACCAAACTTGATTTTTAGCTTGTTCAAGTTTACAAAAAAACATGTAAATTGTATTTTTCATCACAAGTAAGAAAAATCCGTATTTTGAGTCTAACCGGACATGCATACATTTTACTTGAGAACATAGTCACTCCACCAATATTTCTACGATGAAGCTTATTTTTATGTACCTATTAGTTCGCGGATGTATTTTTTGATTAAATTATTTTATTCCAGCCAGCATTAGCATGATAACATGGATTTTTATTTAGGTATGTATGTAAAAATACCCGACTCCATTACTTACATTAAAGGTGAAAGGACCAGGTTGTGCCTGCTTGCTACGTATGTATGTATGTATATATGTTTTTACCATTTTCAGATTTCATAATGAGTCTGAGTCTATATGATCAGAGGCATATTGGTCGAAATTACAAGTTTAAAAAAACTAACTTTGATATAAAACTTTGACAGCTTACCTCAGGAAAAATTAATTAAACGATTACATTAAATGTCAATAACATGCAAGCTATTATGTTCTTACTTTCGAAAGTCGAGCGAAATAAAATTAGTAGACAGACAAAGTTTGGTTCAACTAGGAATTTATTGCTACCTCTCTTTTTATTTTTTTGTATCTTTCACATTTTATGTTCGTTATTTCTCCTCATTTTTAAATTTAAGACCAATTGATAGTTAATCTAACACATCAAGTTTGCAACCGATAGTAATTGTAAAACTTATTCTGAAATAATATCACGATCAGGTCATTTTGTAATAACTATATACATATGCTATACATACACATCAGTACAGTACAGAAACTATAAACTGAAAGGGCTACATAGGTTAAATAAATAAAGAAATCGTTAGATAGATAAATAGTTTATTTACATAAATTTCCGGAACGTGTAAGATGAGATTTCTTAAGTTATCTATTTGATTAGACATCAATTTATTCATTTAACTCAAACGTTGTGACATTAAAAATACTTCGAATTATATTTGTCATGTTGAAATAATACTTCTCGTTTCAATTTTAATATTGCAAGCTTTACAAAAATTCGAACGATAGACTGATGAGCTGCAAGAATAAGCTTATGTAGATAAATTCATAAAGCTAACCATAAATGAGGTAATGGACTAATTTTCAGATCAAAGATTACACAAGACAAACGATATGTAAAAAGCACCAAACGATACAAAATCACGACTAAAAACATGAACTATTCGCTGATTTTATGTGTGTAGAACTTTGATGTTACAATAAATGACAAGTTACCTAATATAAGTATTTAATGATTAATGAATGAATCCTAGTTTCTATATTGTTTTAGACTATCCATTTAAACAGATAGATGACATTCTCAATAGCTGAATTAGTCCACTTCTGAGTTCTGTGCTGCTTCAATTATTGTGTCGAAACAGAAAGGCAAAAAGGAGTATCCAGTTCCAGCATAAAACTTGTTTTGAAATTCCACCCTGTAAGTTATAATTACAAAAATGCTCATATATTAACTTTCACGTGTGATAAAGTTACTTAAATCACAAAATCGTGCTTACCAATGCAATCTGAGAGTATGCAAGAATGCGGATAGTCCCTCCATCAATACCAAAATGCCCAAAGTGAGAGTAGCCCATGCACCGAAAATCGCCCATAACACAATCCCTCCATACCAGTTGGATTGTGCCAACCCAATTCTCATGACCATGCCCCACAGGACTTCAGAGAGTTCTGAAGGTAAAATTTAAATAGTAGTGAGGTACAAGGATTTTTCATTGCATAATGATATAAATTGATGATCCATTTAATTTTAAACTTACGTGCATGTGCCAAACTCAAAGCCCAAAGTCGGAGATATGAGGCTGTGTTCGAGACGCAACCAAGAACATACTCAATAGTGTGTATTCCTTGGTGAATGCAGATATCTTGAAAGCTTTCCTCTTCATCATGCCCTGCTACTGGGGCAGCCGCTCCCTCTCCAGGCTGCAACTGGGATGAGCCACTTTCGTCAACAATGCCTCCTCCGTTCACGTTATCAAACTAAAACGACCAAAAAATACACTCTTTCATGTGCTCCAGTTTTCGATTTGACAAAAAGTGATGGTAAATGTACACACCTTATTGTGCTGCAATTGTCTCTGTTTGTATATTAGATATGGTTTCGCACATAACATCCATGGAACACAAAACAGTGCAATTACAACTAGGAATTTTTGAAACCCTTCCTGTCCTCCATACATGTATGGCTCACATTCGCCAACCTTTTCTGAACTTTTGAACAGAACCATGTTTATGAACGTAATTAGGACTGATGGTGCACAATGAGCTCCTTCGTTGATTAGAGCAGGGTCTTTGTCTGGAAGCAAATGAATGACCAAAATAGTAATACCGATTTACAGGCCTAATGGGATATCGATTCAGAGATTATTCGCAACTTACCAGCAACCGCAGAGTAATTTATCCACTTGTGGAAAATTAGAATGCACAAATAGAAGAACAGGAATACCATGAAGATGATTTGAGGAATAAATTCACATATGACATTGACTCGCCTCCGGAAGAACTGATGATTCCAGAGTCCGACGAAGACACCAAACATCATGTGGATCACTCCAACAATGATTGACACTTTCATTTTGTACGCATTCAAGAAGTTTATTTTGTTTTCTGCGACCTATAGAGTTTTAAAAATTAAGATTTAGTGGAACCGTAAAAAATATATCTAGTTGGGTTCAGTGGACTCACCTGCCATACAGGATCCATTCCTAATGGATATGATGTATCCAGAAATGCATTCTTTGGATCCAACATTGTAGTTTTTCGGCGAAATATAGCTGCAGTGTTTCCTGGTACGTACCAAACTGATCCGAAAATGTTCAGAGATTTGGAAAACACATCATTGTAGATCAAACCAGTATACATAGAGAAAAATCCCATCAGAAGGATAATGTATCTTCCACCAAAAAATATGTTCCATATCTACAATGAAGAGACAAATGTAAGTTTTACTCTGGCAATTCCTGAATTCGTCACAAGTATAATAGGTTATGTTTCAATAAAACTTGAAGATATGTTACGAACCTCATTCGTAGATTTCTTCGCAATCAATGGCTTTTCATTCATGACCATCCAAAGAGAAAAAAGGGTCATCAACAATCCATGGCCCAGATCACCAAACATGACTGCGAATAGGAAAGGGAAAGTGATAATCGTAAAAGGAGTTGGATTAGCTTCCCTATACGCAGCAACTCCATAAGCATCAATTAAGTTCTGGAATCCTTTTGTGAACTTGTTCAAGCGAAAATATGTAGGCGGTATTTCTTTCGTTTCCATTCTGTTCAAAATAGGTGGAACTGAGCTGCCAGAACGTTCCTATTAGCATAAAAGAATTGAATAAGACTTGCACAAATACCCACAAATTTTCAAATACCATGTATTAGTAAATTAAAGAGGCATACCGTTCCTCTTCGAAGAGCAAGGTGAATCGCTTCCAGGTCCAAAACAGGAACCCAGCACTCGGCAATCAAGCATTTTTGAGTCACGTCCAAGTTGAATAAATTCAAGGTATGATAGATAGCCTTGATTTTCCTAACCTTGGTAAACCACATTTTGATATTTTTTGCAGCAGCAACTAAAACACGGTGACGATGATCATTTGTTTGACTAAGAACCTGTAATGATCGTAATACAATTCAAATTTTAACTCTAGAAAACGCTGCAAAGAAAGAATATATATATGACAGTTACCGTGTTCAAGTCTTCAATTCGTGTCATAACTCCTATGGCCATTTCCCTACGGTCATTTGGTGTCTCTGGACAAGGATACAAGGTTGCCCGAAAACCTTCACATATTTTCTTTACTCTCGTTTTAAGTTGATCTCCTTGAAAAAATATGATGAACACTGACTTGTACACTTGGTCACTCTGAAATAAATTAAATGTTATGTTATCGCCACTACAAAAAGAAGTGAAAGTCATAAATTCATCTAAAAGCAGCTTACTGTTGCTGGATCCTCCAAGGGATTATCGATTTCAGCTTGACGCAAAAACACATTTCCTCTGCAAGCACGCCATAACATCCGCTCAAAAGCAGGAATACGTTCCCGCAAAATGACGCCAGCGACAAACCTTTAAAATTATACTTATTTTTATTAATAGTTCTATACAAAAGTGTGAACGTACAAAATTTTGTTTTCAAGTCGTATAATATGAAGTATTAGACTGAGGCTCGTTTTCTTTTGTTAGGCTTTGGTCACTTTAAATTGTTCCATTGAAAGTCAAATATCAAGTGAATTCATTAAACGAAAAGAAAAAGTACCCCAACTGTCCTCCAGTTTTTGTGGCGAGGTCCATCATATTGGTACCATAAACAGATTCTTCAATCAAGTTTGCGGTCAAAGAATCATCCGCATCCCTTGTTTCCCGCTTTTTAAAGAAAGACATTAATTATATTAACATAAATCGGCAATCAAAAAAATTGCCAGTAACCCTAACTGAAACTGAGAAAATTTTGGTTCCCTTTTATCTCTTCACCACTTGTGATCATGATACATAAAGGATCTTTGTGATCATATTTACACATTTATAAAAGTACATAGATCTGAAATTCACAAATTATTATGTCACGATTTTCATTCCCTAACTATTTGTTTTGCTTTTTAAACCTGCCAGTTTAATGGTCTACTCTCCAATGCATTCTAGATCATTTTTATACATCTTTCATTTCAATATTTTTCGCAGCGTGTACCATAATTTCGGATGAAGTGTATTTAGTCATTACTCATTAACAATTGTTAAAAATATTTCTTAAATTAGGTTCGTATAACTGTAGTAAAGAGACCAAAGCCTGTAACGTTTGACTGATTATTACGCGTCAGTGAAAAGTAGCGGTTGAAAACCTATCAAGAGATTGCGGTTCAGCCAACGAAAGCCAGTGCTATATATCAGTTAAACTTCGACAAATAGAAAGAAAGCGACTGCAATTACCCCAGCTTCAAAGACTGGCCCCCAGCTCTTAGACCTTCTTCTCCAAGCAAATTGACTTGTTCGTCTTGATCTCGACTTGGATCTGCCATCTGCGAGTAGTTGTATTCATTATGACAAAATGTATAGAAATCTAACTATTTGTAGTCAATGTAAATCAGTAAAACCGAAAAGTAACGGAACCAAAACAAAATAAGCAGCGATATCCGGGGAGGTGGGATCGTCCGGGTCAATCGTCCATTTAGTAGATAAATATCATTGTACGTACGAAAGCGGGATTACATTTTGTACCGTGGAAAGCAAAAATTAAATGGCAAAAATTAAAAACAAGCTTGCTACAATAATTTATCAAAATAAAGTCACAATTTCAATTACATAAATATGTAGCTACATATATCCAACAATAGCACGGCTAATTTTACCGTTAGCTTCATTGATACAACATATAAATTGCTTTGCTATTAATAAGATAATGCTACTAAAATACATAGTGTAACAGCCAGATAAAATACCTAAACGCGTATAACAAATTATCCTCAAAATCTACACAAATACGACCAATAAGCACAGTTACTATTTATATACGATAGAATGCATTGAAAATAGACCGCAGTACGAGTAATCACTAATACGATATTGATATTAAAACATAAATGATCTATAACCAATTATTTATGTCGCAGCAACGAATAATATTGATTTTCAAATAAAAACGTCAAAATGAGAACACAATACATAAATGGATTTTAACTTTCATTGAGAATACTCATGATATCGCTCTAAATGTTGCAACAAAAAATTGAAAAACTAACTTTCTAAGTACCTATCTACTTTAAGTATATGAACATAAACATAAAATGTTGAAATAAAACTGAAATAAGTATAAAAAGTTTGAATCGCAAAGCGACATACCTCGTCGAAGAAAACTTGTGTTTTCTTAAGTATGTGTTTTAGCTCAGTCAGTTCCAAAAAGTTTCTTTTGAGCGCTTCTGCATTTTGATTTACTTCACGGAGTTCATTCTCAAGCTTTTCAAAGGTCGCCTGTAACATTCGCAAAAATTATATACGCTCATGATTACTATTACTTTTTTACGGGAACTTTTGTCTTTTGAAAAAGATGAGTGATGCTTTAGTAAATACCTCTAAATCAATCATTTCTCTTGGCTGTGGCGCTTCCACCAATTCACCGGAGTCCATTGTTGGAATGCCGTCCTTTTTAATTTCCTTTTCCAAATAACGTAGCTTCCTTTCCATTTCATCGCAACGTCTAACCTCATTGACGAATTTTCTCTGGAAGGCATTCACGTCTGGATTGAGCTGTTGAAAAAAATCAGTAAAAAGATATTTCAGTTTTGCCCAATAAAGTGGAACGTTTAGCAAATTATTTGAACGAAAATACTTACATCTCTGAATTGCGCCAAGCCTAATTCTCCAAGTTCCGATACACAGGCATAAGCTGCTTCACTTTGCAAGAAGAGTTGGCATAATGCCATCTCTTCACTTCGAAATAACGACCCCATTGTATTTATAATTAAAATCTAACTATTAGTTTAATTGTCGAAAACTAAAACTTCTCCCCTGAATTATCATTAGTCAACGCCCTTAACATTTGTGGAGTATCCGTAAAGCAGGATATCCTCTTGTGGAGAAAGTACACAGCAACTTTCTACTTCACTTGCAACTCATCGATTTTCCGTGTGATCTCCACAGCGTCATGTAGTCGTACGTACGTAGTGTTGTGCAAGTATGATTGTAAAAGTGAACTTGGGCAGAGTTGGGTGTTCACTGCTTTTGTCCGATTCGGGTTTCCGAGTGAAATGATTTTTTTCCGAAGTAGGGAGCCTAGTGCCTACACAATAGCACAATTAAGGCTAGGTTTCCTAGAAAAACAACAAAGGACAATGAAGTACAAAAGCCAATCAAAAAAATCCGAAAACTGAATAGAAGTTTTGGATGTGTGCTAAAAGATTAAGATTTTTTGGGCAAAAAGTATTCATTCAATTGACATTATACTTACAATTATATATTCCAAAAAACAATTGTAATTATAAGCAATTAAACAATGCATAATAAACTTTAACTACTTTGTATGACTTTCTTATTCTCAAGGTTAAAAATCTGTCGGTGAACGGTGGATGCAACTTCATATAACTTCTACACTGAAACTTCATGAAATGAATCCATGATTGGTGAATGAATGTTTAACCTAGATATCATGAATCATGACAATTGAGATTTCACCTCATCTAGCCTGCCATAATCCTATCATCATTTCCATTTCATTTCGGCGCAGTGCAGTGCAGTCCGCAACCGCAACCGATGTGTTGACAAAACAAAGTAAAAACTTTCCCATTTCCCATTCTCATCGTTATCTTTTCGCTTTGTCTATTACGTGCTACCAACAGTACCAACTACCAACCAGCCATATATCAATCAAACTCTGCTCATCAATCCATTCGAGATGATGGTAATCAATCGTAACGTTTATGCACAAGGCATAAGGCAAGAGAAAATTTATTTTTTTAAATATAAAAACTTGACTTGCTAAAACGTACTAACAATTTTATGGCAATTTACGGACGTTCCATCCATAATCGCTAAAGTGGGGTTGTGTCTTTGACATATTCAAAAGATTTTAAAAACAATGAAAAACTTACGTATAAGGGGTTTCCTTTTCAGCAGAAACTAGAATGGAAAGATTCAATCAAACCCTGTGAGCTTTTAAATTATTCTGTCCATCTGTCACTTAAACTTTGCTGGAACATCTATCTCTCTATTTTTGACACATCACATCACTATCACACATGTCAAAAAAACTGCGCTTCTTGGATCATGACTTGACCTAATTTTACTGACCTTACTGACGTACAGTACTGTTTTACTGTGTACATGTCGTAATCATTATATTAAAGTAAATGTAGTACGTAGTTAGTCTAAAAATTAATGAATCTGTCTGCACTAATTGCTCTGAGTTGGCGATTAGTCCGCCTGACTTGACTGTGTGTGAGTCAGACATAAAAGGAGGATTTTTAGTAGGAAGTTTTTTTTCGTGATACCGTACAAAGATAGAATAGAATCTCCTTCTCGCACAACAAGTGTAATAGAAATTGAAGTAAAAAAATGTGACGTGACGAGAAGAGACGACTGATTAATATGAGCATACACTTGTTCTTGTATAAACAAGTGTACAAGCAAAGCTAATCCCTTCTTTTTTTCATCCTCCTCATGAGACTTTTCATGCATTTTGAATGATGCAAAATGTAAAAAAGTATTTACATTTTTACTTGACTTTTGATGCTATAAAAAATCCACCTGCTGCATTGCAAGCTAGCTTAAGCTAACCAAACAAATTAACCCTTTACTTTACATGTCTTCATCTTCATAATAATATGTCTTCTGGCTAGTTTGGCCTGTGGGAGTTTTATACACATGATCTCATGTGTCTGTTATTCCCCATTTCTGTCGCGGGCTGTTTGTCAGCTGGCTAACAATCTGTTTTCTCCAAATCAATCTGCTGAAAAACAGTGAGTTGGATCTTTCTCTTCTTGAGCTATGTCACAGTTTGAGTGTGAGTGGGTTGGAGAAATTATGATGAATCAATTATCTCAGTAATTTGTGTTTCTGTCATTTGAAGTTTGTATAATTGGGAGTGCTTGGGAATGTAAAATCTAGCGTTTTTAGTAGAAATGATACAACACAAAGACCAAGACAGTTACATTGGTGGTGGTATTGTTCAGTTACTTATTTGATACTTTAGGTTCTGCGCAATTACTTTGTCAATTGTCGAATGAAGTTAAATAGCTTATGGTTCATTTTATGTGTGCGTCATTGAATAGTAATCCATTGTCCCTTATGGACAACCTCGTAGGCTGTGCACCAAGTAATTATTGTAATCACAGTCATGATTGAGTCTTGCACGAAACGCCGCATGGTTATTTCCGTTGTTGGACTTGGAATGTTAGTGGCTTCATTTGATCACTATTTACAAAGTCTTATCGGATTTTATTTGTACAAATGGTCATAGATCTTAAAATTATTGTATTTTTCTTACAGATTAACTGTGTTAATTTTAGTCCTGGAGGAGGCACTTACATCTGGTCCTATAAATCAGTCGCCTACACCATACAGCGCCAATCAAAGTAAGAGACCTTTTTTTGCATCTTTTCTGTCTGCTATTTTTACTTGCTAACTTATGAATTGCCAACCCTAATTTGTTTCAATCGTTTTAGGCACAGAGAAAACATCAACAAAAGTACAATCCGTGACTCCGGAACAACTCAAATCTGGAAAAGGGGTAGACAGTACCTGCTGGTTGACAGAAGATTTCGAAGTATTGGAGGGTTGCAGGCCTTGCACGGGTAAACCTACTTTTAGATTTCAGAAATTCAGGTGTTTCCTGCTCAACTTATAACGACTTTTTTTACTTTATAGCATTCGAAATTAGCAGCCAGACTCCAACCGCATGTGTTCAGACAGGATTGAAAGAGAAAATAAGTTGCAAGACTTCTGGAGTAACGTATAGAAGGTAATTTCAAGTGTGTTTGATTTATTTACTAAATTATTGCAGTTGAAATAATTGCAGCCATCAGTAAAGTAAAATCTTTTTAATTGGGATGTTTCTTTTCTTTTATTGTGTAGTTGTTCCAGCGTCAAATCGATTGAAGAACGCAACTTTTTTATTTTCATGTTTTCCATGCTTCTTGTATTTGTTCTTTCCATGGGGGCTGTGAAATTAAGGACAAGTCAACTTGAAAGGCAAACGATAAAAAATATTGAAAAACGGCTAGCAGCAGGGCAATAAAACCGTTGCGTTTTTTAAAATAAACTACGAAACTGTGCAATTTATAATAGTGATGTGAGTAGTAGTAAGGAAAGTTGATTGAAAGGGTAATTCCTGGATTCCATATCATGAAGAAAATGGACGCATCCCGCAAGAAAAAAGCTCAGAAGGGTGTCGCCGGGAAGATGGGCAAAGATGACTATGAACACGGCACACGTCTTTATTTCGAGTCAATTGAGAAGTTACCAACTCTGTTCATTGAAATTAGAAAGGCATCAGAACCTTATGTTTATTTAGATTTACGAAATTTAATTGTGTTATCAATTTACGAATCGTTCCATTTAGAAAGATGGACAAAATTATGTATAATTTGTAAAGGTCAGGTAGAGAGAACAAATGAATGTAAAGAAGCTACGTTTAAACTAAAAAGTGATTTAGTTTTTCACAATTCCACAAAATTACTTTCTGAATGTGATGTGTCAAATACCAAAGCAGATTTTAGCGATATTTTCCAAGGAGCACGTAAACATCCTTCGATTACTGTGGAAGACAAATTAATGGTAGTATGTGGCATAAGCTCTGTATTAAGGTTTATTTTTCAACTTGCCAGTCATAAATTGGAAAATGACACTTTAGAAAATAAGAACATTGATAAGAATACACTCACTAAACTAAAGCAATTTCTTGGATTCCGTGGTGGATGCCTGAAAGCTTGTGCTGAGAGCTCCATGTGGACAAAATTTTGTGAAGTAGATATGATAAATTCTGTGAATGATATTACTAAGTTAGCTCTTGTAAATGAGGAAGGAGGGGAAATGAAAGTTCCAGAAACTTTAGTACGTTTTGAAAACCATTTGTCTCTGCCGGTGAAAACCCATAATATTCAGAGGGTCATTCGTGAAATCAAAAAGGAAAGTGAGCAAATCACCACCGATCTAACCCATATATTTGCTGAAGGCCTTACTCTTCTTCTCTCAGATTTAATTCTGTACCCAAGCTTTGATATTTTTGTGAAAGTACTGGGAAGAGAAAACTTTAGGCAACTTCTTCCAAAAACATTGGAATGGCATGACAGGATAAGTAATCAGTTTGTAGCAAGTTTGAATATCGAAGTATACGATTCTCGTTTGCAAGACTTCCAGAAATTCTTATGGTCTATCCCCGTACTACCAATTGAAAATTTGTATTTACGGGAAACTAGTCCTGATCCCACAAGTCAAAATCAATCGAGTTTTCAACAGTTTACTCGGCAATACGAAATTGACGAAGCATTTGATGAGTTAAGTAGTAAAAATATATCTTCTCTTAAAATACACGAAGAAGATCCTAATTTTATTTGGGATAATATTCCGCTATTGGCTCATCCTGAAGGTGGAAGTCTCCCAGTTGTTCGCCAAAAGAGAAAGTGCGAACAACTAGCAGCAATGGCCTATTATGCTCTTCAAGTGTACTCAGCTAAAAGAAATCATAGCGATTTTAATAGTGGTAGGCGTTTTCAAATTGTTGATTTTTGCTCAGGTGGTGGACATGTTGGAATTTTATTAGCATGGTTGCTTCCAGAATGTGACGTTATTTTGGTGGAAAACAAGCATGAGTCATTACGACGTGCCCAGAAAAGAATTTCTGGTATTGGCCTTTCAAATGTCTTTTGTTTTCAGAGTAATTTAGACTATTTTGAATGTAATTTTGATATGGGAGTAGCACTCCACGCTTGTGGAACAGCTACTGATTTAGTTATTGATAAATGTGTCAAAGTTAACGCTTCTTTTGTGTGTTGTCCTTGCTGTTACGGGGCAGTTCAAGAAAATCACGTTGTAACCTACCCGAGAAGTACAATTTTTCGAAATCTTTCTTTACGTCATTATTTTGTATTGTGCCATGCCTCTGATCAAACTGAAGCTAAAGAAGAAACTAAAATCGCTCAGGGAAAGCAGTGCATGGCAGTGATTGATACAGATAGATGTTTATATGCTACTGAAAATCAGTATGAAGTGAAATTGTGTAAAATTGTACCTGAAGATGCCTCGCCTAAAAATCACATTCTAGTAGGCATTTCATCGTCTTCTGTGTAAATTAGATTTTTTCCCAAGGTTGTTCTTTTAAGATGTATGATTTAAAAATATGTAAAGCTGATACTTTGTTCGTTTGCTTGCATCGAAATCGCCATTAGCATATTAAACAAGAATTTTGATATTGACCTCATCAGTTAATTTGTACAGTATACACCTTTAATGCTAAGTTGTAATAAAAATATAAAATGTAATCTATAAAAAATATTTTGTTAGTCTTCATTTAAGCTATGGATATGAGAGAATAAAGTCATGCGAAATTGCAATTAAAAGAATATTTGGCTACAGTTTGTACTTGGTTCTTAATTTCACCAGTCATTGCATAATGTTACAATTTTCATCATACTAAAGTAATTACTAATTACATTATACGTAACGTCTTTTTCTGAAGTTTTTTTTTACAATGCTCGTAAAAACAAGTTCCATTCGAACTTATTTTCTGCTTTCACTTTTATTTTACTGATTCAATAAGATCTTTGCATTAAGATAAGTAGTGTTTCTGTAGCCATTGAAGATATATTGTTCCTAAAAGAGACCTTCTAGTCTGTATTCTGTATATTCACCTCGAAATGCTTTTTAGTAGTGTATTGTTCTCAATCAAAGAAACAGTCATGAAGCCGATGTATCAAAATTTCGAGGTTTATAACAGCAATAATTTTACATCAACTTCTCTTTTCATTTACTTTTCACAGTTTTCTAAATGACAAATTGGACAAGTCGAATGTGTTGCTACAAGACTCAATTTCTTAATCATTTTACAAATGTATCAGACTTTTAGAGAAAATTAATCAGCTAATGAGCTGTTCATTTTTTGTCCTTTTCAATTCTTGGTGAGATCTTTTTGCTCAGTACAACTCCTTATCCTACGACAAGCGTAGTCCTTTATCATTGCATTGTTTGTTATCAGAGTGAGTAGTGATCGAATATCGTCTAAAATATGTACAATTTACTACAACTACAGACATACAGACATCAAGCGTTGTAGGCAAAGAAAGTAACATTGTCGCTTGGAGTTATAGATAAAGAAATGCAATTTGTCCTGCTCGATTTGTTAAAAATGAAGTTTTTTGATGCGGTTCGTCAAGTTGGTTTTGGTATATGGCAGAAAAAATAAACTCTGATTGTTTAGCTTCGAGTTAACATCATCATTCTAATCTTGGAGCACAGAGTACAACTGCACTACAGGACAACAGTTCCTATAGTGTGGGTGGACAATGCAATGGTGTGGGAGTAAGTAAGATTGGATCTCTAAAAAATCCTACTGTGCCTATGCCTGCACGCGCATTTCGTGTTGAATGCAGACTATGAGCAAACAGAACTGTGGAATGTGAAAAAAAAACTTGATCGCATGGCAAAGGCAATGTAATTTGTTTTGATGACTCAATTCTAGCTTTCTTCTTGTTGACTTCTCGGCACGTTTACTTGCTCGCTGCTCTGCATGTAAAAAATGATAGGAAAAGGGATGAAGATTCATCTTAGAAGGAATTGAGGAAGTAGAAAATTATTTCTAATATATTTGTCTCGTGTCTGTGTCTGTGTCTGTGTGTGTCTGTTTGTCTGTGAAAGAGGTGGTGTAGTATGCGTTAAGGGCAGACCACAGATATTAAATCGCTTCTAAGTGTACGGCCAGGATTTGATCAAACGCTTTTTTATAAAGCTCGTCGTGCACATTTCTATTTTGGTAAACATGTTTTGCTGATTTAATTGTTGAAAAAAGGTATTTAAAGTAACAATACTCACCCTTGAAAAATATATATAAGAATAAGAAAAATGTATCACAAAAAATATAATTCCCTGGTTTGGGGTAATGTGACATAGATCAATTTCTTCGTCACATTAAGTTGTGTTTGTATTTAAAACTTGAAACAAACCAACCGAAAAATATTCATTTGCCCGGATATCCTATTTTTAATAGCATCAGTAAATTAAGTGACCATGTGTAAAATATAAAATCTAATACTGTAGTACCCACAATTTACTCGTATTTAGAGGTTAGATTTATATTTGTGTCCTCATTTACTCACTCCAGTGAAACAGCATGAGGTACAAAAGGGGGAATGGAACATGGAATGTAACAAAGAGGCACCACCCAGAGAGTGCATCTATGCAAACACATACATACATCGGGACGACTGCTCACGCATATGAAATTGACGTGGCCCTTTACAGTTCTTTGCAAGAAAAGTGTGAGGCTCTTTTATAGGCAAACCAAGCATTTTTCTCGGCCCGTCGCCCGTGTTCATATGTTTAACTCCAATCATTTGGAGCACTTCAACTCAAACTTACTAGACAAAGGACTGTACGGTCAAATTCTGTGCGAAGCACACATCAGCCCCAGAACTTAATTCAATTAATCAGTTTTATCTTTTCACTTTATTTAAAAAATGGAAAAGGTGGGACATTGATGTTGTTCTGTGCAGTCACAGGAATAAAAAGGGAGAGTGAGAAAAGAGAAAGGGAGTGAGAGGCTTTGTTTCTTTGATTTGCGTGCTCATAAGTTAATAGTTAATAATTATGCATGAAAATACAATAAAATAAATAATTGTACTAAAGAGGGTTCAAAAGTGGGAGGGTAAAGTTTTAATACTTCAAAGCAACAATGAATTAAATGTGTACATTTGTACGTAAACGTAAATATGCATAAAATGCTTGCTCTATCTGCCTTAATGCTACATGAATGTACATAGCTATATGAATATTATACTACCGACTGGTTGACTGGCATTGCCATGTAAGAGCATTTCTATTTTATGCACAATGTTGCCAGTTTTTACTTTCATTTTACAAGACAGTGAATTTTGTCGTGATTGTATCACACCCGTTTCTCCTTTGATTTATTGGGCATCAATGTAAATTATCTCTCGTTTTCCATTCCATCCAGCATGCATAGCGGGAGGATAGGGGCTTAGTGATTCAGTTCAATTCAGTTTCATTGAATTCGTGCTTTGAATTTATGCCAAATTTGGAAGGTTGGTTGGTGGTGTGTGTTGTTAGGAGGTAAAAAGCATGTGCGTGAGTCGTGGTACACATAAAAATATGATGTTGGTGAAAGTATATTCTGGTTGTACGTCTAAATAAATTGTTGTAAGTTCAATGCAAATAGTCTGTGAAATATCCCGTAATTCTATTTATTTTATTGAACAAGTAGTGTTAATGTGTTTTATGGGGAAATGTATTCATGAGATTTTCATATCTAAACGAATACATTTTTACTTGCGTGTCTTTGATCCATTTATATGCATCAGAAAACAATATAAAAGAGCACATTTTTAAATCGATCATGTACGTCGCGTCGCATTTAACTATTTCTATTTTTTCTCCATCTTGTGATTTGGGATCAACACTAGAAAATGCGAACATTGTCGATTCCTTTGTGCTTTGAAATTTTTGGAAGTGTGTATCTTTCAACTAGCACACACATCAACATACATTTTCATTTATGGGTAGGGTCTCTAATAATATCTCCCGAAATTGAGTGTATAGTTTCTACTCTGACAAATTGGCTTTCTAGTTGTATGACAGGTACATGAAAATAACATGGTAGTGTGTCTACATACCCCATCAAAGAAAAATGTATCATCTTTTCTCAGAAATACCATCAACTTTTTAGTGCTTGTCTCACATCAGCTCAACTGCCTATTATTGTTCACTCTCACACACTATTTTTTCTCTCTTTACTGCCACTTCAACAAAAAAAGAATGTTCAATCCATTCCCTATTGCTGATGTTGCTGATTTACACTTCTGACGTCTTGTGTCAAATTTCATGCAAATTGTGTACGCGTTTTCATTCATATTAGAAATGTTTAAAAGAACGAAAGAACTAGAAAATAAAAAAATAAAAAGAAGACGAGACAGAGACGCGAGAAACAATACAAGCGTCTAGAGATTCCCAAAATGTCTCGTTTCAATAATTGTAACTGAATTATAAATTGTTACACTTCATTCACAAGACAGGAAGCTCCGATGAAGAGTAGAATAAAAAATGAAACTAGATACATATACGCGTGTAATCTCAATTTAGAATACATATAAATCATCATATTTTGAATTCTTCCAGGAAATCAAAATTATTGATATTTTTGTACCATATTTCTTCAATTCGATCGTATTTAGTAGCGCACAATACATATACTTTCATATCCATATTTATGTGTATTATGTGTCCATAAAGAGTATCAATTCTTTAGTTTGTGTCTCGATTTGTAAACGGGCGGAATAAATATTACTATATTACTGCTACATACACAGGTGAGGCGATCAATCTAATTTTGATTACATTACAAATCACATATTTGCGCCTTAACTTGTTTTTACTGGTGTTGGTTGATCTAATTAAATTGATACAGAATTTCGTTTCTATATTCCTTGTATCCTTTCTAATACAAACACAAAAAAATATGAATTGATATAGGTGATGTAACATACCCCCACTCCCCTTCTATTATCAACACGGCTTATGTGTTATGTACGTTTTCTATAATAGACTTCTAACACATTAATCATATTTACATGACATATTTTCTATTCGCTCTTTCGAAAAATGTTTTCCTCCACCACGACTCTAATGAAAATCCTGATGAACAATAGTACCTCGGATTCCAAGAAATGTGTATCAGATAAACATATAAAACTATGATGTATGCCATGTCCGTTTCGAATGATTCAAGGCGAATCCATTAGCAAGTCTGAAAGCAAATGTGTTACAAACAAAATATAAGGTACTGATACGCGATGTCAAATGAAAAAAATAGAGCGTGGAAAGTGCACGCGTCTCACGAAATGGTGCCACTCTCCAATGATTTTATCGAGTGAAATCAACACGGATGAAATCATCAAATCAACTTACGGTTACGCTATGTATAATATTTTTAAATATATATTTTTATGTTTAACCAACTTAAAACATGAATCATTTAAAACGATTGCGCAATGACGTTTGAAATGTTTCTCTTTTTCGTTTGGGGCAATGCAATGGGAGGTTTTGTATTTTAAAATAGTGGTTTGTCTTGCATTGTAAGCACTATGTATTATTTATTGAAGCGAGCAAGAAACGATTTGTAGGTATGGAATATGAAAATACCCGTTCATGAAAATGATATACATACAAAGTCAACCGAATCGGTTGAGAGAATGACTAAAAATGCTTTACAGTTTCATCACTGTAAGCCACTAAAACCAGGCAAGCCCTGTTTCCAGGTTTTTGTCGACTTTCTGGGATGAACAGGCAAAAAAGCCATCTGTACTTTCCAGCCAGCGCAATCAGTCAAAGCCGGATTGTGGGTGAATCACTTTCGTAATTACAGGTTTCATGATGTAGCAAGTAGTGAGCCAAGCAGCCCAAATGTGTACTTCGATGATGATATGGCAATTCAATTGGGGGAGGAAATTACCAGTCATTTCATACCGGTTAACCGTGTGTTCATTTGTTGGTGACCACACTTTTGTGCTGATGACTGGTCTCGTATTAATGCCTTTTCAATCATCAGCCACAACACACTTTATGTTTTTTGTCAGTGAATGAGTGAGGGAAAGGTATATTTGTCATTATTGAAGATGCGTACTTTTTTGTATACGCAACAAAAAAACTGCCCATTTGTTAAATTAAAAGCTGCAATGTTTCACATGCATTAAAACATGGCAGTATTTTTATTGCAGTGTAAGTCTATTTTCTTGTGTGGAAATACTTTTTTTTTGGGGGAAATACAGTTTTATAACAATAAAAGTTTGATTTTTTTCCAGTGAGACTTTATTGATGAGGTTTGAACCAAACATAGAAAAAATAGTATATCACGCAATAAGTCCCAGTCCAAACTTTCAGAACAAATCAATCTGCTACCTTCCACCCACCCAAAAATACTCACATTTGTGTATATCTTGATCCCCTACATCCATATATGTTTTATTTATGGCATAATCACTATCATGAATCTTGTGTCGGTGAAAGTTATATAGTGAACCCGGTAATATTGGTATTGATGATGTCTATTGTTCAATCAGAACAACTAACCATGCATTTTCCCTTGCCTTTCCTAATGCACTAGAGCAGATATAAATGACACAAACAGAACAGAATATATATCCCAACGGTCAAGTAAACTCACTTTTATATAAACTAAATATAAAAGTGCAATTCCCGGTATTCCTGTTTTTTAAAGCTTGTGTGTCTATATATTATGAATGTACGTGTATACAGTTATTACAAGTCTTTCTTGCTTATGTTTTTCTAAAGAAACCTCGAAGAAATTGTCCGGGTCGGTTTAACAAAGAAAAGGCAGAGAGAATTTCCGCCCAAAAAGTAAAGTCAAGTAGAGAATCACAAATATACGAAACGCAAATGTCGACAAATGCATGAGGTAGTAAGTAGGAAGCCAAAAGGGGGCCTCTGTCTGCTGAATGCGACTGACGTTACATTTAGTACATACATAAGACAAGCTGAGCTTATTGTTGGCTCATTGCTGCCTTCTTGTGTACATTGCCTCACCAGCACCATGGTACAGTGAAGGACACATGCCATTCCACACTAATCCGTCCGGACCAAAAAATTCTCCAAGGGAGTTTCAGGGAAAAATACAAACCAAGTTGAGTACATGGAGTCCAGGGAAATATATAAAGTCAGACTTGGATGAGTTCAGCAGGTTCAAACAAATTGTTCTTGATAAAAAAATAGTATGTATTTTTGTAAGCAATATGGGTTATCTCTACATACAATACGTGACTTTAACGTAAAATACCAAATAAGAAGAAGGTGAGCAAAAAGCGATATATCTGTCCCGTATCCCGATACCAAGTCATTAGTTTACACGGACAGATTCGACAAACGTAATTATTATTTGCCTTCCAATCCAATTGCTGAAGTAAGTTGTTTTCGGGGATAAATGCTTTCGCCAGTATGGCAAAACGAAATCCTTTTTCTTACTGTTGATAATGTTGATATACATTTGCTGTAGAACAGAAATAGATTCTTTTGCGAATCACGCGCTTGTTTATACGTAGTATTTGTTTATATGACACAATATTGCACTATAATCTCGGCTTGGTGCAAGGCATAAAGTGAAAGATAATATAGGAATGTAACCCTGAATTATATTTTGCGTACAGCTTCATCTTTTTCTCCTAATGCTAAAGCCTATGCATCACGTATTCGCGTTTCCAGTTCAGTATTAACAAAACTGTTAACAAACTACGTACATTCATACCAGGACTTATCAAGGGCATCTGAAAGATAGATAGAAAATGTTTTGCTACACAGTTCTTGGAACTACTAGCGTAAGAACACATAATGGCTCAAGGAAAATAAAAGAGTTTCGTTTTGCTAGCTGTAAAGGTTTTCCTTTCCTTCCACTCACCCGAAAGAAAGTAAAGACTCAATAAGACCAATCTTTCTTTCTTTTTTCTCCGCAACTAATACCAAACTGAAAACGCCTTCTTGGTCTGTGGAGGATTCTATTCCAATAGATGATGAAGCGAATGAAGGGATCAGTCTCCTCAACAAAAACAACGATCGTTGGTGATGGTGGCATCCCAAAGTCTGACAGCACGAAAATCTTTCCTTTTCTCTTTGTTGGGAATGGGAATGATATTGATGTGCTCATTTACTGGATACTTTTTTTTACTTGAATGTAACTGCCCACATTGATATTTTATCTAAGTTTTGCACTTAAAGTGCCCACATTTTGCGTATTTCTTGCGTATATGTACAAGCAATGCTCATCAAAATTATCGATGTCTTATCTGAATAGCCTATATACATACACACTGCATGCCCAATGCCCAAGTTGAATAGGAAATAGGTGCTGTGTGGTTATTTTGATATACCTATTCAATTTACCATATCGCTTCTGCTTATTGAAAGCTTGGAGATACAGATCGAGAGCAGTTGGACTCTTGTGAAGTTGTTAAGTTTGTTTGGAAGTATTGCATCAGTAGCAAAAATAGAAACGGAAGGAATGGTTGATATCGTTGTTTTGTGTGTGCAGGCATTTTGAGTAATGAGAAAGAGAAACCAAGAGAAAATAGTTGTTAGTCTGTTTCTTCGTCCATCAATAGAGTACACGTCAGATTCAGCTTGGCCAAGCGAAATCTACGATTCCTAGTACTAGCTTAAGAATGAAACATGTATTTTCTCTATTATTTTCATTTATTCTATCTTATTTATCCACCGTATCATATTGGTTTAGCAAAAAAAAAGAATGTTGTTGCTGTTTTTAGCTGATTTTGAGATGGTTTTGTTTTGGTAGTTCATGTGATATGGATGCTTGCTTCGTGCTTCAGATTTCTATTATGAAGCCAAGTATGACAGACAGCCACCACAATCATTCCGGTGTACTTTTTCACTATAATATTGTCGAAAAATAAGAAAAATAAGGTATTCCAGAAAATGTGCAAGAAGAAAGTACGTGTGTTCGTTAGAAAAAACGTAAAGGGGGTACATACATATACACAGCACCCTGTTTAGTGTTTACAATATTGTTGTAAAACAAGCTTATTGTGAAAAGGGTTGTTTGAAAAACACTTTTTTCAAAATGCTTTGTACGAGTTCAAAACATTTTATATTTGTCAACTTTCAACAAAACGTAAACAATAACAGCATAGTAAAAAAGAGGGTAGCTTGTTGTCCACAAACAAGTGGAAAAGAAAACGGTACCAATTTTATTTTATTTTTCTGAAAAAATAAGATATTACAATGGAGTTATAAAATGAATGTCGTGTGGAGTGCAGAGAGAGAGGGAAAAAGAAAAGAGTTTTTTATTATTATGCTTTCCTTGTCCTTGTTTGCTTTCTAGTGAATGATGTGTTTGTATGTGCTTTGTTACCACTATTGCTTGTCTATGATACGGTCTATGACTAGCTTTTGTATTCTCACCGTTGTGTATCGGATCGAGATGCGTGCGTGCTTTGCCTTTTTATTATTGTTGGGGTAAAATGCTATATTCCAAACTGTTATTGATTTGAGAAAGCGAAGTACAAACACAAGTAGTGGTAGTGGTATACAGCACATTATGCAACTTTTGTTCGCTTGGCTATTCATAAATTCCATCTTGACTTTTATACACTCTCCACTCTAAGAGCTCTCTTCTGTTTTTTAACTCTCTCTCTCTATTTCGCTTGTTTCATATTTTACAGCAACAAGAATAGTAAAAAGTGGAACTATCGTTGTTTGGCATATGTACATATTGAAGAAAAAATGCCTAGATGCTTTGAGAGTACCATCATGAGTAGTGTGTCAGTGGCGTTTCAATGATTTTTCTCTACCCAAGAAAAAGGGATCAAGTTTGTAGCTTTTATGGTTGTCCATTTGTTGTAAAACTAGAGTGGAGTACATTTATGCATTGAGTTAGGGATATGGAAAGGTATTGGAGATAAATGAGCCCCGAGATGCTGATTGACATTTTGTGTTATATATAAAAATGCAAGTATATACATGAAAATACAAACATAACTTACAATGCATATTTATATAATAAGTAACTTCAAGGTCTAAATTGAAGAAGAAAAAGGTTTTGGGGGAAACGATGGAACATGAAAAGGCAATAGTAGAATTAAACACTAATGCTGACCGAATGCTTTGAAAGGATATATGCTGTAAAGAAATGCTCGTTTAATAACCTACATGTTGGATGTGGCAGTGATTGTTCTAACATCTCAATGGAATGGACTGATTTACAGCAGAGATATGTACATGTTTACAATTCTAGGAAAAACTTGGCTTTTATTGAAAAACAGTATTAAAGAATCGCATTTTAGCGTTTTTTCTTTTGTCCATTAATCTTAAGTCACGTGCATTGACAAATTATGTCAGCCTGGCCTTTTTGCTACCAAGCAGGTATAACAAAATAAATTTATGTGCCATTTCTTGGAACTGTATTCACACTTCATCTCATGAAAAACACTTTACCCACAAAAATAATCCAAACTGTTTCTGCTTGATCATTTTGCTTTGCATTTACATTTACAAGTCCCCCGCATTACGCACTGGCATTCCAATGCATAAAATACATACATAACTATACACTATTGTGTGTTTTTGATGCGTCTTTCAGTACCGACTTACTCACACCACCGCAACATCAATACCCAGAAATATAGTACCAGGCGTCGTCAGGTAAAGCGTACATACATCAAAGCTATCTCACACGGGATTAGGTCAGCAGAAATATTTGTCCTCATCTCGTATGGCCATGTCCTTTGATCCGTGATCCGTTTGTTCTTTTTCTACCATTTTTTCTACTTTTTATTTCCACTGCGCTGTAAAAAAGGGTAAGTAGGCATGGAACGAATGGAAAGCATTTTGGCACATGATGTGATGACATAAATAACCATAAGATGAATGATTCCTGTCAAGCTCCAGAAAAGAATTTCGAGAAAGAATTTTTCCTTCCAGTTTGGTTTCAAGCTCCAAAGGATTCTCTCCTCACTTAACTTTAACTCTTTTTTTCCACCACCATTTTTCCATCTTTAGTTTTGGCTTTCTATATATTATTGCTTAATGTACATATGATAATAATATAATAGTTATATGTGTCTCTGTTAATAGTAACTGAGGGATTTTTATAATATTATAAACCAAAAACCCAGCAAAGACGACATTCGGTTCAGTAGTTGTAATGCTATCATGTAATGTATGTAGTAATATCGCTTTTAAAAAGTAGGTTTAACTTTTCCAAAACTCTTCATATTCATAGAATGTAGCTATCTATCATACATAATAGTATACTTATCCAAAAATAAGGTTGAACTGAACTTCCCTTGCCTGGAAAGAATCTTAATTCTCCTTTCTTTCGGTTCACTAGTCAAGAAAAAAATACTGTACTACTGCTGTAGCTGATAGCTCTGCATAGACTATAGTTTCTGGATTTGGTTGAATGTGGAGTAAAAGTTGTAGTTGAAACTTTATCATGAAAAATAAGAAGAAAATACTTGAAAATCAAGGGATAAAAATTGTAACACAGCTTTCTTTTTTCCACTAAAGAAAAAAGAATGTAATATAAATGTATGTATTATAATTTGACTTTTTAGGTTTCAAAAGAAATGACATAGTTGCTTGCTTTTGAGGCATCGAAGTTCTTTTGGTAGTTTTTGTATGATTATTTTGATGATGATAATGATGATTGTGATGTTGGATATGGCATGAAATGACATGGCCCAGTTTTTTCAATGTGTTGAAAGCTGAGAATGTCGCAGTCATGTCACGCTTGACGAGGTAAAATCTGATTAACAAGAAATGAACCATAAATATCCATTGCATTATTGCAAGATGTTCTCTTTGATGACGATGATGAAGATTAATTCACTCGGTGGGTCGGTTGAATGTAACTGTATCTTGTCGCGACCGTTTTACACGTGGTAATCTGCCTTTGTAAAAATTCATGTTATAAAAGTTATTAGGACGGTAAAATTCCTGGAAACATAATGATACCTTATGTCAAAACTGTTCTCTGAAAAATAGAAAGTAAAGTCAGCAGACAATGTATGGTTCGCATGTGTGTTGATATTACCAGGAAAATTTATACCATTCGTGTAAAACGTGTCCTATTTAAAAACTACAATATTCAATACAACACAAAACCCTTTTCTATTCTCCACTATTTTGTAAGCGGTCTGCCTAAAAGCATGTTGTGTTCGTCTCCTTTTTAAAAAGACTCATCATAAAAACATTAGTGAACCCGAGAACTAGGGCATCAGGTTTTTTGTATTGACTGAACTGTATGATGACATTGAAAACTATTAGTAAAAGAGACTTGTTTCATCTCATTCACCCATTCAACCCTCTTTTCAGGTTGCTTCTGGCGAGGTTTTGAAAGGCACTATCATCACTAAATGGATTGAGTAGGGTAGAGAGATTGGAAACTGGATGGTTTGGATATGTGTAGGTAGTGTGTATTATGCGTGAAGTAAAAAGGGAAGAACTATTAATGTTACGCCAAAGAAATTCTTAAAGTTAATCTCTTGTAAGTCATCCAGCTCATTTACCCTTTCCAAATGGTTATTATCTCTCTTTTACCGAATACCAAAGACAAACTCAATCGTTCAGCAGTCAAAAGAAGGAACCATTTCTTCCACACATTCACCACATCATAGAATACCACTAACCAGCTTTTTTCATACTTTTTATATTATATTTGGAGAGAAGTCTACTTTAGAAAAACATGAGGTGATGATGATGATGAAGTGAATGTGTGTTTCAGTTGTGGAAGTTCATCCCTGTGTTCTCAAGCCAATTGCCCTGTCGATAATGCCTATTGTTCATTGCCAAAAGCCGATGTGCTCCCTATCTACTCCCATCAGTTTCCGGATTTCCACCCCTGCCAAGATTCATTACGTCAAATTGCACTGCAAATGGGAAGGGGAAGGAAAATTTCGGTTGCAGTCATTCTCCTGGAACTTCAATTCCTAATAATTCTACTACAGATATAATACGTGAGATGGATAAGTATATTATGAAGGTGTGTAAGTTAGATTGCGGTATGGTGGTAAACTCGCAAAGAGGCCGACGGGTTTGAGGATTCGGGTATGGTGCATTAGGAATATTACTTGCAATGAATGAGCGTTTATCTGTGTATTTTATGTTTGAATGAGATTCTTCACATCGTTCTATGACGGTTTCGGGGATTACAATATATTATGTGACAAGTTTGAATGGTTATCCTTCCGAAATTGCTGCGTAAGAGGATGAGATGATATTTGAGTATTTGAACGTTGTACATTACATACATGTTAAGTACTGTATTGACTGTTCATGCATTGACTGCTTCCCTGTTCATTCATACAAGCTAAACTGTAAAATACAATATTCCGTAAATTATTGATGTTTTTACAAACCAACACGAAACCGAGTTTTAAAAACTTTTTGAAGCTCGAATCTCCCTAAAAGAAAACGTAAACAAGTCAACAAGCAACTATGTAAAATGATTCAGTACTTCACAAATTGGTACTATTTCAAAGCACCTTTTTCCGCGGTGCATTGTGATGATTGTGGTTCTTGATACATGAAATTTACATGAAATTATTATTTTCGTTGAAACTTTGTTTGATTTAAGGCTGATAAAGTGTTTCCCAAACATGCGAACCTTGTACAAGATTTCTCCGAATGGGTGCATGCATCCCACATTTTTCTATTGTTTCAAAGGAAAACAAGAACAAACGACGAAATATTATACATACGAAGGTAGACTTATTGTTTCTGCCAAAACCGGACATGCACGACTGAAACAAAATGAAAGTACACTTGAACATCAACCAAGTCATGAATTGGAAAACAGGTACAAATGTTCAAAAAGGTTTTCTGAAAGCGTTATATTGTACAATGACAAGCTTTATCGGTTTAGTACTTGACACACACTTTGTTATCACTCCAAAAGTGAAGAGGGTAAAAAGTGATAGGCATGGAAAAAGAAAAAGGGAGACATGGTTTTATACATTGTTGTGATTTTTTCTCACGAATTCAGTACATAAGGTATAAGTGCAAATAGCAATAAAAAAGTAGCTGAAACCAAAAATTGTATGCGTTGCATTATTATCGCTAAAATTGTAGTTGTTTTTGTCTAGATCATTTGTTTTGCTTGAGTTGCGTTTCACCTCAATGATCACATCACGAGAGAGTGAGAACCATTTATCAGCTTACCCCAAAAAACAAATTAGAATGAACATGTACATGCTTTTCAGAGGATTTACTATGTGTCTTGTAATTGTTGAACCAGTTTACATAAAATGAGAACACATGCATACACATACGTGATGTTTTATAGTTTTTCATTCAAAAACTACGTCTCAAAGGGTCCTTTACATAATTTCTATCTACTGTTTCAGCTATGTGCGACCTTGACTGATTTCATGGAATGAGTTTTAGCGCTGAACAAATCTATAGGAAATCTCTATTTAGCTTAACAATAGGGAATGTAAACTGTTTCAAACTGTCCATGATGCAATATATATAAGCCATTTACATACGTAAATGTGGTAGGGTATGAGATGTTTGCACAAAAGGGAAGATTAATCCTTATTAATTTGCCTTTTCAAAAAACCATTATAACTGTACTAATCTTTAAAAACGAAACAATCTTTTGTGCTCACAAGGTCAAATCTTCGCTGTTGACTTTAATTATAGTTTAAATTATTTTCCAACCAGGTCGGGATTCAAATTTTATGCATAAATTGCTGGATACGGTTTTGTTTGATATCGTTCTAACTTAGACCTTGCCTTGCCGGTTGTTTTTATTTCAGTTCACTCTTTATTTCTATTTTCAGATTTTTTAGTACATGCTTCAATTTATTTTTCCTTTGATGTTTTTTTTATTCCTCGTTATGAAATCGCGTCAGTCAAATTGAACACTATATAATATGCTGAAACGTGAGAGTTCTCTTCAAAGTATAGTGTTCTTTTCAGTATGCATTCGTTCGTAGAAACAAAATTTGCAATCATGTTTCCTATACAGCTCACTACACTAGCTCGCTGCTTATTACATGCTACTAGATGAATGAAGTTTGCTTTTTTCCCATACACTGCCTTAAAATAAATGAAAGCTTGTACATTAAAAGAGAAAGAGTGTGTACATGTTTGTGTTATTGGAATATGTAGGTACAACATAAGTGGCTATATTTACAATTGTTACTTCTATCTATATTTTATTTTTTACTACCAGCCAGCTTTTCTGCTGGTTCTCTAGCTTGAATCTGAATCTTGTCTATTTGCCAGAATAAGCTAATTTCATTTCAAAGTGAATAAATTCAAGACGTTTGTGTACGTAGTGGCTCAAATTACTTTGTGCTATCGCTTATAATAATTTTGGAGTATATGTGAATGCGAGGAGCAGCGTGAATAGATGAATGCCTTTTTTTAAATAAAAAAATATAGGAGTACATTCAAGCAGAAATGGAATGGCGTATGGTATAACGTACAAACCCTGACTTATGTTTATGCTCTCACTTTATCATTACATCATTGTAACTGGTGTGGTATAAACAAAAAAAAAAGAATCCCATTTTAGCAGTTTGCAAGTAGTGGAGTTCGAAGAAAGTGAATTCTTTTTTTAACAAATGCCCTTACACACTTACGAATGAAGAACGTTTTTTGAAGAAATTCTACTACGAGAAAATTAGATAAAATACTTTCGCTGCTTTTGGGCAATAGAGGAGAAAGGAAGCTGATAAGAAATGCACCATTGAATTGATCAAGACATGAACAAATGAGTTTGGTGCGTTTCTAATTTTTAAGATCCCACGTTGTTTTTCTCGCCAAAAGCTTTTGCGATAGTTTCTTTTTCTTTTCCTCAGTCAGTGTATGAGGTTTTATGTGTCGTGGACTCGGACTGGTATATGTCGTAGAGTCTGTATGTGTACCAAATGGGACTCCAACTCACAATCAGACTTCCTTATATTCGCTAGAATTTTTTTCTGTTTTTATATAATATTAAGATTCTTTGTTTTAGGCACGCAATATATTTAAATTGTTCACAGAGAGTTCAAGTTGGTTTGGAACTTTGTTTTTGGAACATGCATATCTACATAAACAATCCTAATGAAGTTGCCGAATTCTTTATCAGTTTTATACCAACCATTTCCAGTAAGTTTGGCGTATGTTTCATATATTTTTATTTTTACATACATACGTATCATTTTAGAGCATACATAGGTATATTTTGATACGATGCAGATATTTACATGTATCCAGTTACATAGGTATATGCATTTATATTTTTTAAGATTTATATTTTGCCAAAAGAATGCCATCCAATCTCAACTTTTATAAAGAGTCGCACAAGAAAAAATACATTTTTTTGCAAAAAATAATCATTTTACTTTCACTTTTGTTTAACTAAATGTGACATATATGCATGTATGTTTACAGGTATAAAAACTTTCACTTCCGCATGTGCCTTATATTTTATATGTATACTACTATGCATAGAAACATGATATTGTCACATATTTTTTCTCTTTAAAGAGTTTTATTTAAAAACTAGTCAAAGTGATGTTTGGGATACAATAAGTATTCATTCTTTATTATTATTCTGGACAAAAAAAGCCTTTTGAATCTGTTTGAATAGAAATTCACGTATGAACTCTAAATAAATTGAATCCAGCTACGCACAAGTATCAAGCTTTACGCACAATGCCCACATAGGGTAAACTGTGCGTATTTGTACTGCATTTTGTATGCATGATTGTGTGTAATACAAACTATCGTACACAAGTGCATGTGCTGTGTTGTAGACCACTGCGTGTACGATTCTTTTTTGTAGTAAGTTCACTCTGAAAACAGTTTACTTTGACGTTTTCAACAAAGTGAAATGAATATATTCCAAGCTGAGAGGAGATTGTAGATCATCATCATAGCTTGACGTTGTTTGCGTTGCGTGCATTGTTATAGCTCGTAGCCCAAAGTGCTAGCTCAACCGGACTTGTTAGCTGAAATATCAAAAAGGAACTTTGCTTGTATGAAATTGTATGTAGCTCTACACAAATACTCCTTGTTTTCATATATATTGTATGTAGTGATCACTTTGTCGTTATTCGATCGGAAGTTAACTTGGGGAACCTGAATTGGATTTTATATACTTACTTCGAGTGTGTATGTATGCAAGAGGACAAGAACCTGAATGTAAAGTGAGCTAGATGTCGTTTTGATGACTAAGGCTAGAGGCAATTTTCCTCCAAACTACGCACAACGCCATAAAACACAAAAGAAGACATGATTTACTTAGAGGACTAAAACTTTCATATCCAGAAGTTCCATTTTATTTTCAATATACAATTTGTACAGTTTGAAAATATCTACATTAAAAATTGATAATATATCTTTATTGAGTAAAAATTGCTTTCCACATTTAAAAAATCTGTATGAAAAATCTGTTGGTAAACATTCACGTGAAAGTTGTATAAATATTCTAACACTAACTTGAAAAATTACAGGGTTAAAATAGATGAATCACCAAAAATGATACATGATTTTTACTTTCCCATAGGAAATTAATTTATTGATCTTTGGAAGAGGTTAACTTTTTGCATTTTAAATTTCAAAATGTTACATAGTTTTTGCGTTGACTTTAATCTCGTACCTACACAAACACACAATGCTAAGTTGCTGAGCATCTGAAAGCTGCGCACAATGCATTGTGTATTCAGAGGTATGCAAAAATAATATTGCTTATGTGACACATTTGACGAAGGAAGGAGAATCGCAAACATAAAACTAGTTTTTTCCAGGATACTTTTCGACTTTGCAAAGATCAACAAGCAAATTACATCCGCAAAAACTTTGTAAACTTTAAACAATTTCCTTTCTTTCACGAAAAGCAAATATTGAAAGCTCTGATTTATCGCAAAAACATTTTGGCATTTTTCTTTGAGAAAAACAGTAACGTAAAAACATTTTATTTTGGAATATTAGAATGCATATGAGGGTTTAGCCTTTTTCCAAAGCTTCAAAGAATGAATTTGATGGTTTTTCTTGTTGAAGTTGATGTTAAAAATCAAGGAATCTTACAGTGACAAAAGTACTCTTACAGTATTGACAATGAGTACAAGTGCAAATGGTAGGGCATATTTGTCTAAGGAACTTTTGTGCCAAGAATATGAAACAAATTCAATACACCTGTGTTGGAAAAGCAGCAAAGCAATTAACCCAACTCAACTCTTCATAAGTTGTGCAGTGTACACAAGACGAAGGAGATCCACAATCCTACACAACATCAGCTACTGTTTGGAATTAAGGGAGCTTAACACAAATTAAGTGATAGGTATCACTGCTATTCTTCAGGCATCCGGTGAGGGAAAAAGCGAGAAATACTGCGCTGCTATTTTCAGCAGTGTTTCATGATATAATTTTGTTCTTCGTCTTGCTGTGTTATGTGCACATGTTATGTATGTTTTTGCTTTTATATGACATGGCTTTCTTTTTCTTTCTTGTAAGCTGTGATTTGATACTACTTTTCCATTCCATTTTGCAGGCTTAAATTGAAACTTTGGAGAAAGGATTATGTCGGTCTTTTTGGAAAGTCGTCTACTATTTCAACTGCCTCTCGCACAAGCTTGAATACTGGTTTCAATGTTTCTCTGTGATATCTGAAGGGTGTTTTCGTATCGGCAGAGTACACTCATATTCCAAAGAAAGAAGAAGGATTTGTCAGTTGCTACGACTGGAGTCTGCACACTGAGACTATTACAACAACAAAGTCATCGCCATCCTATTTTGTTCGATGATGGAAAATGAAAGTGAGCTAAAACGGGGAAAGCTAACATTTATCTGAAAACTTTTTTTGCTGTCACAACGCACATTTTGCTAGCACTTATGACAGATCTGTAAGAGGAGAAAGTAAGATGCATGTTCGTTGAAGAAGAAAGGAATGAAGCTGACTGGTTGGCACCGACATTGCCAGGGAAGAGGAAGGAAAAAGCAAGTCACAAAAAGAACGCGTCACCACTGCCGCTGGTGAACAGGGTGAATGACAGAGATGAGAGTAGTGTCAATTGTTCGTTTTACTTTAATAGATGAAATTCGTATGTGTACATACGCGGTGTTTATATTGGTTTTGGCAAAGAGTGTTATTATTCGAAAAATTTATGCATAGCTATATAACAGCTTATGTTTGAATTTGTATAAATAAATAGCTTGTCTGATTGACAATTTGTACTTCACTTTGAGCTAAATCAGACTACGCATGCCTATATAAAGCTTTTATATATTATTCTGCTAGCAAGTGGAATTATATATATCAAATTACTTTATTGGAACTGTCGACTAAGTTTACGAATAAAGCGATGGAATTATTTAGCGCAAAAATTAGTCCATTGTTGTTCATTTTGTGTTGTAAAATATTCAGTAATGTTGCTATAATATATTTTTATGGACGATTTTGATGCATTATTCATCAGAATTAAATGTACATTTATCTATTTAACTTTGTGGTTGCGTTTCCTTTTAACCCAGTTCCGTTAACATTGATTCACGTCGTTCATGCCATGAGCAAGGTTTCATATGAACCATTTAACAACCGCATATTATGATAGTACTCTACACGTAGAGCAATTTTGAGTAACAGGCTGCTTAATGCTTAAGTTGCTTGCTTTTGATAATAATACCGTACTTTTCCAGAACTTTGGTCAAGAGTAAAATAATAAGGAAGGAAATAAAGTCTGCTTTCTCGGAGAACAGGACAGTAGAATTTCTTAGTAAACCGCGTAGTATTACCAAAATGGCCACATTAAGAAGACTTCTTTATACAATCTTTCTTGAGTAGAAAAAACATTAAACTTGTAACTGGCTCAGCCTGTCTTAATGTATCGGAACACATGGCTATACTTTTCCTTCTCAGCTTTATGAAGCGGAGGATAATACTTTCAGGGCATGCTCCTGGTCTTAAAGAGCTAAACTTAACTGGAGATATATCAACTACAATGGAATTACATATACTTATTGTTATAGTTCTTTGGTTCGTGTGTGTGATGGTGATGGTTCCGTCCGGCATCATGATACACATTGCGCAGCAGTTACATATTATACGTTCGTGTAGGAGGACGAGAACGTGTCATAGTGTAACAAGACGGAACTTTGCTGTTGCACTGAATGAAGGCGTCTTTTGTATACACACACAGTCAAGTCGAGGAAATGATCCTTCCGACTATCCTTTCAAATCTAGCAGCTTTTTTCTGATTTTTGGCTGGCTTGCTAGGCGGCTAGGTTTATATTTGTACATATAATCCTTAGTATGGTATCAATTCTGAGAAAGAGGAGAAAGTATAGAGTGGTCATAGAACGGCTTACTTTCACTTTATCAGAGTGAATTGCTTTTTTTCTTGTTTAGCTGGAAATAATTAGCAGTAAAAATGTTTGGTTAGGAAAGTCTTTGTATGTTGGGAGCACAAGCAGGTTTACTTTTTAGCTAACAGACCAGCTTAATAAAAAATAATACCACTAACCAGCCCAGAAAAAAAGAACAAGTACAGATCAACTTAATTACTAAAACTTAACGTTTCTTATGTGTGATCTTATGTATTAGTGTGCCCTACATAAGAAAATGGTGATTAGCTTTTGTCTTTAGTTGTGCAATACAGTACAGTTTTAGGAAATTCGGTTTGTACTTAACTTTTGGCATAAGAAACAATATTGACTTACATGTTGGTAGAAAATAGAAGCTATCGTACATTACTAATTGTGTTGCAAAGTGTCACTAGTCACTAGCAAAGAGAAAGTAAGTAAAATTGCAAACTACACGCCTCCCCCACGAATTAAAAAATAATCTAACGGGGTTAAGTTTCGTCAATTATCAAAATATTTTATCAAAGTCAGTTCCGAGTCGGGTTCGAATTGATGGCTGGCTCTAAACAAACAATTCAGATTTTTCCCAAATCGGTATTAAGCTGTTATGCCGGAATTTTTGATTTATACTCAACTCCGGCGAATGATTTTTTTCTATTATTAGTTTATGACAAGCAATCTCTGTCGACGTTTTGAGCAATTGGAAAAGTTCAAAAGTCTTAGCTCACTCTCTATCATCGTCACATATGGATCCGAACTTACATGCTTTGTGCTCTATATAGAATGTTTTAGTACTGTTTAAACATACCGATTGCAACATACTATTCGGAGAATTTTCATAGTGTTTACTTGCTGCACAAACGGAAGCACATATACAGATGTACACATATGTACACTTATTGTATACAGAAGCATTGCAGAAGCCAACTTCATAATCGGATTTAGTTCGCGTAGAGTGCCCTTGATTGAGCCGAAGTAGAAAAATAACGGAAAAAGAATGAGATTAGCACACACACAAGCGGAAAAGCTTTATTTACGACGAGTCGGTAACATACACATGCCATCATCATTTATACCAACTTTCACTATTATTTACTACACTGACTCGACAACGGATTTTTGGATGGGACCAAAAGTAACATAGTGTAGAAACAGAAAAGTAAAATTAAACTAAGTTTATATCTAATATGTAGCAACATGAGTATAAAGAGAGAAAATAGAGGCGTCTGCTGTACTATATCATACGGTTAGCAAGTTAGCAGACACATAACAGTAGTAAAAGTCCGAGTGAGAGAAAACAATATTAAGAATAGGACTACGACACTGTGTTTTGGAGTTTTCTTTCTGGAATTCTATATGTAATGTGTAATTCATTTATTTTTTCTATTCTCTTGACATACAGGATTTTTTCAGAAAGTTAAGCAGTATGGGAAACTCAATTAAAGGTTCTTGGCACAGCAGAATTCATGTTTTTGCGATTAACTGCTGATGATTGCACCTTCCCACTTCGCTTTCACTCTTCTTAAACTCAAGTTTTTCTATGTTAAAAAATAATCCTTTGTGTACCTTCTCAGGTAGGATGAAGGTATTTAATAACGTTTGACCTCGATTTGTCCTTAGAAATAGTTTTCTCTACTGCACTGTATTTTATATGGCGTAGGTTAAGTTTGGTAGAATGAAAAATCAATTAAATTTTACAATAAAGCAGTACTTGATCTTAATTAGAGCTTTGTTCTGTTGAGATATACGAGTTAAGATTAAGAAGTCCGGATTTGCACAGTAAATGCGTTGGAAAATTTTGTTGGAAAATTTAATCCCATGTATTCTTGGAATGTGGCACGCCCAGATGCGAGCATTTGTTATAGTTCGGAAAAACTTTCCATTCAATGCATTATTGGATACCTATTTTGTAAGTTTAGCGAGAAACTTCGATGGTTGTGATTTTAACGTGAAGGGAAAAGTAGCGTAAAAGATCCATATTATAAAAGAAGAAAAAATCCCGATTTTCCAGCAATTTGCTAAGCGCTGACGTAAAATGTATATAGTGTGCCTACATAGTGCGTATTGAACGTAAATAACTCGAGAGAGATATTTGGTAAACATTTGGTATTCCTTGCACGATACAAATAATAGAGATAGTGGAATACTTAAGTACGCCATCGCCAGTCAGTCTGTTGTTTTGTATCATTCAATCAATCCTCCTGATATTTTTCATCGATGTTTCTTTTTCTGGAAGTTCGAAAATACCATTCACAATTGGAATGAAACTGCATCATTGCAAACGGCAAATGTAGTGTACATATTTTGACGGAAGAAAAATAGGAGCATGTACATTATACGCTGATGGGTTATATGATGAATCAAAGAAATGCTAGGCCATTATCTAACCTGGAATGCTTGGTAAGGGATTTTTATGCACGTTTCTGTGCAATGTGCACACGTATACATTTATCAAGATTTAATGGAAGCTGAAACAATACAACAACCAAAAGTTTCCAAAATCACAAGGCATTTATATAGATACACGTTCGTCATTTTCTTTGCAACTCAGGTAATGCTGAAATCGCTTGTTTCCTTTGCTGTTTATGGATATCAGCTTCATCTTCGAAACCCCTTTGTGATCATTAAACTACCATAACATCCTTTAAAAATTCATGAACATTGCATTTTCCCAAGAAAAATGTAATAAATAGCTAGCGATACAGGACCACCACAGGGGAGACAAAGGATAATTATCATAATTTTATGAGATCGATTTTAATGGTTATGCAGGTGGTATGGGAAGACAATTTTCATGATTCTCCTCTTTAGAATTTGTGTGTAACTGATAGCATTGCTAGCATAAAAATGGGAAATGGTCTGTCAAAACGATGTTAAATGGAAGCTGATACGTGTGCTTTTATTATCGGTTTATTTGCTGTTTAATGTGAACATGTACCCAACCCGATGCTCTTGAACAATCCAATAAGTGTGTAGACATAAGCATAGAAATCTCTTCATCGTGTAGTATACTTTCCTGGTATGCGTAATTCCATCTCATTCACTTAAAACACGCAATCACTGAAATTTATGTAAATATCTGTTTGGAAACTGTATTCAAAAAATTGCCCCCGTTGCTTCACCATACTTTACGCGTGTGTGTTCATATCACAACCACCTCAACGAATCAGACTAAAATTTTACACTCAAGTTACTGAAAAGACTGAATTTTTATGACATAAACACTCGCTTCGCTTTCTCTAACAAACTTTATTATTATTATGCCTTTTACCATCACCACAAACGAATCATATAAACACATCACGATACATTCAGAAAAGTGGTCCCATATGCCATTAAAAGCGTGTGGCCATATCTAAACAAATGATAACAATTCCCGGTACCAATTATATCTCTTCTTCTGTTGAGAGCATAATGTATACTTTCTAAAGCAATATGTAACGCCTCAGAAACATGAAAATATTTTTGGTACAGTGAACAAAACAAGGAAAACTCCTGTGTGTGCGAAATAAAGTTACAAAAATTAGCCGACCAACACCATCCCATTGTGTTCCACTTCCCTTTGAATGTAACGTCCTGTCCTATACTCCTTCCTATGCACAGAAACACACTTGAAGAGCACAGAAGTATCAACAATATTAACATTTTATTTCGCGAGACTAGAATGGCGAATTTCCCACGAGACCGTAAAACTTGTACTCATGCGGTGAAATAAATTAACAATAAAACCTCATCGACGTTGTCCTTGGTATGTGGGCCCCTCCATACACCATCCAACCTACCAAATTGAGAGGAGACATGATGACATCAACATCAACATTTTCCACTTCTCGTTTCGTACGTGAGATTTTGTTTCCGAAAAATATGATGTCGAAAGTGGAAAAATATGCTGCTATCTGCTATGAATGTTGTTTCGAAAGCTCCATTATGTTTACACGCATAATATAAAATGTAGTATGCAAATATTAAATGTACCTTGCGTAGTAGGTAATTTGCTGACTACTGACCCTGAGGGTTCTATTTTGCAATTCATTGGAAAGTGTGGTGAATGTTGAATATCCATACGCAATTAGAAGCATTAGTCTGTTTGCAAATGAATGTTGCAATACTAGTTATCCTAACTTTCTAACTGTTGAAATACTTATTTTGTATTCTAGTTCTTTAACTACAAGTTGCATTGTTATTATTATATTGTTGCTTTAAATTCAAAAGAAGAGTTTTATCACTATTTGCATGTTCCTTGTATAAAATTACGAGCAACTTTTTTATATCGATATTGTGTGAAACATGCTTAGTATAAATTTAAAAAATCAAACGAATATAGACTATAAAACCCTTTTTGTTGGGAAAATTTGTTTAGAAATACGGGGCTTATTTTTACTCTTTTTAAAAATCATAGCATTCTGTCAGAAAAATAACATTTTATATGAAACAACATGTGGTTACCTGACTAACATCGAAGTAATTTATTTTGAAGGTAGGCGTGTGCCACTAAACATCCTTATCCTTGTACACTTCCTTGAATTACAACATCATCTGTATTTATCTAATACCTACTACGTACATACATGTATATAAGGATAACATGCTACTAACTACGATCTTATGTTTTAAATATAAAAGCTTTAGATAATGAGCAAACATGCTGTATATTTTTTGATATGGCAGTCTGTCAGACATTTTCCATTATGACTTCAATCATCCACGCCTGAGAAGCTTCCTGGCCATTAAAAAACCTACTGGGAAAGAAAGCCATACGTCTTCGCCTGAATGGATTCTCGCATTCTTTATTGTTTTCATAAATCCACAGGTAACCCCTTTTTATGGCCATTGTTCTCCACCAAAGTTGGTCTTTCTTGCTTGCTAGGATGGACTGCACAATAATATCTGTAGTTGGTGTATAATGTCCATTTGATGGAATAAATATGTGTAAAATGTATGCTTATAAGTAAAAGTGATTGTTTAGCTCTTCTCTCGCCACCGAGTCATTTCTCATTTTTCCCTTGAACATCTAATGGAATGCTTTATGCGTGAATGCTTTTATGATTTTGAGGCAAGAAAAGAGGTAAATGGTAAATACATTATCAACCTGCTGGTTTGTTTGTACGAGAGAAAATGGCATTAGGCATTAGTGGAACGTTCTTTTCACTGAATCTAAAACTCACTGTGTCTTTTCTCTTGTCCATTTAGCAAACAATAGGTTTTCTTAATAACGTTATAAAGAGAATAATATCCATTAATAATTTAATATTATTCCTAGAATATTGAATATCTTTTCTTGAAAATATTATTCGAACAATTGCCATTTCATCTATTATAACATTTCACTGTCAAAAATGTATTAATTATCTTTTCCATAAATTGTTAAATATTTAGAATTTAAAAAAATTGTTTAAACTTTTTTTGGTGTTATTTATATTTTTGAATACACTTGAACAAATTTAACTACGCTGAAGATAGCTTTGAGTTCTTACTAGGATGGATCATGACGCATAATATCATAGTGATATACTGAATGAGAACGCTGTTATTGAAACATCATTTGAATTGAAGTTACGACCAGAACAGTGAGGACTAGGAACAGTTACTATTACTAACTTTAATTTTTTTGAATGTCATGTTCTGTATAGGTCAGAATATGTATAACATTATGTCAATAGGTATATCATTTAATTGAAAAGTACTACGTTATATGATATAGAAAAGTGGAACAAAGTTAGACAATATTCTTATCAAAACAAAAGAAAGTTACTAATGATAATTTCACAATCACAATTAGGTTCACATAAATGTATAAAAATGGCGTATAATAATATTATCTTACTATATTAAGTACCTTCGTGATACCAATGTAAAACACGTTAAAAATTGAAACCTGTATCCCATAGATGAGTATAATTAGGCACGTTGCTGTCCATAACTAGTGAATGGAGTTTTCCTAATGTAATATATCATCATCATCACTATAAATACCTACATGTATATTCTACACCGGAAACAATGCTTAATGGGGTCTTCTTTCTGTCTTTGTCGTAAATAAGAACATAAAATTGTACATTATCTGTTTTACTGCCACTTTGTAGTTAGTATTATTCGTTACTACCATCGCCATCATTACATTTTCCAGCAAGGCAAGTTTTGTAAAGCCCATTTGCTTGTGTGTATCTGTTCGTTGAACAAGAGTTGAATTACTGTTGAGTGGAACAAGATTTATTTGACAGTGAAAGAAGTCCTAGTAGGACTTCTTGTACATATGTTGATGCCGACAGAAGTACAAATTCAAGACAATATTCAGCAGAAGAATCAGTTTTTGGTATTTGTTGGCTACTAATAGCAAGGAAAATGAAAAAGAGAGAATATTCGGGTATGGACTGGACTAGAAACAGTGAAGATGAGCCATGAGCCTCCGTATATCTGTGAAAAGTGAAAGGTGTATACAAACAGGATGTTTTATATAATGAATGTATAGATATTTCATTCTACACAACTATTACCACAATACATATATATAGGGGATGCCACATGACTACCATGTTGCAATTACATGACTTTCCCAACAGCGAATATATGCTCACATAATTTACTCATTATAAATATTATAAGTTCATATATAGGTATAGAAGATTTTATAAAGGGACTTTTTAGACCGGACCTCCGTCTTCACATCTCTTGAAGACTTTCACCAAGATTACATTACAACTTTGTAATTGGGTTATTAAATATTGAATGAGAAAGAAGGAAAATAAGGAGAGAAGTACAAAAGAATGTTGCTCCTTTCTCCATGAATCACATCCGCACTAAAACTAAAAGATAAAAAGCACACGACTCGACTGGCATTCCGGTTTTCTTCCTACTTATATTTTAGCCCCAAAACGCATGTGTTAGTTGTGCTATAATATATTCGGTCGACAATAACTTGTGACTTGACTGCTCTTGTTTTCCACTAACTTTTTTAAAAATGAAATAAATGAATGAGCATGAAACAAACTGGCGTCACAAGAGTTTGACCATGCCAGTACCCTACCCTACTTTATAATTTCTTGCAATAAAAAATGGCTGAGGGAGAGATGGTTATTAAGGTGGTATACTATATGATATCTTCAGGCTATATGTTGAATTAGGTAAAAATTGCGTTGTGTGAATGTGTGTGTGTGTGGGAACCTAGCACTTTCATCCAGCCATATGCATGCATGCCGTTCTCTTAGCTTTGGAAGTAGTCACAAGTGAAAACTACGTTGTATTATGTATGGCCTATTAAATGGTGCCGAGGTAAAGTTAGCTTCTTTCTCTTGAAAGAGTAAACTTTTTTGCGTATATATAGGTCACTCTCTTCTCTATGAAAAATATGCATACATACTGCTTCTTCTAGTGAAAAGGTTCATGATATTAATGTACGGAAAACAGAGTCTGCTGCCCTGACTGCTCATAGATAAAATAATGCAATATATCTCTTTTTCTTCTCTTCTCTACAATTATTTATATCCATCCATTTTCGCACGTTTTCTTTCCTTTACCTCTACCTCTCTTTTTGTTCTTTAACACGTATGTATCCTCTCAAAGTTTTTGATGAGATTAGCCAAGTATTTAAGTAGAATCTTATAAAGGGAAACAGGACAGTAAAGGTTCAACTTTCTTATTTTTTGGAGGAAACTGAAAAGACAACAGACTAAAACAGATGAACGAAAACCGGTGCTAGCAATTCCACTCAGTCATCAATCTAGAGACTGCTCAGGTTAAATATCTGTAAACGTTACATGCCTTTTTTATACTCACTTTCGTAAAGTGTGGCAACGCGTTTTTCTTTCAACATACACACTTTTGTCTGAGCGCTGTTTTAGTGTTGATATTCTTGTACGATTTCTGTTCAATTTTGTTATGATCTCTAGCCACCTACTTCTCTTGTTATTTTGACTGTTCTATAACGCTCGTGGCTAAAGTAAAAGTAGGAAAAGAAAAGAATAAGGAAAAAAAGTGAGAAAGAAAGGATTCTCGCAAGTTTGCAGAGAAAGCTATCCGAATTGTCGGAGCTTTTTTATCTGGACCACTTTCTTTTTCTTATTTTGAATGTCAGGTACTTTGCTATTACCTACCCTCGCTCGCTCTTTCGCCGCCCGTCTGTGTTTTGTGTTGTTGGGGGAAAAGTTATAGTTTCAAAACTTCATGTAATAATTATTGAAAGGAGAAAGAAAAAGAACAAGTTGTACAAGAAGAGAATGTCATGTCTTCATGAAAGCCAAAAAGAATGACATACAGTCAAAGCCTACGAAAAAAATTCTACTCTGCGCTACCAGTTCTATTCAAGTTCCCAGTATTACAGTATCCCAAAACGCACCTAGAAAATACGATATTATTGCACATTACTTTCTTTCGAGAGTAAGTAAAGAACCTACTGACTTTATGATGATGGTCGCGAGAGGACGAAGAGAAGTTGGTGTAAAGTGCAATATCAGCCATAGCGCGCACACACACGTTGACATAAAGTTAAGCCTTTTGTTACTGCCCTGCCTCGCCTGTTATGTTCTGTTATCCAAAATATACATAAACGTGTATATTTGTAATACACTATAGTAATATACATATTGCCACTTTCATCCTGTTAGAATTTTTGCACATTTTCCTTTCTCCGCTACCAAGAACCAAGTCAAGAAACAAAAAGCTTTCTTACGTTTTCTGCACGTAGAGCACGAAGAAGAGTTTCATTCATGTCTTTGTACTTGCACACACATATTTACTCGCAAAGAGGCAGGCAAGAAACATGAACTACGTGAATGGCACTACACTCTATGTACACTTAAGTGTATTGCGAGTGGAGATAAAGGAAGAATGATTTGGGTGGATGGTGAGAGATATTTTCTGCCTTCGTTCAGAGAAGGTTGTTTGCAATAACAAGGGCATTACTGTAAATGTGCACTCATGTTGCGTTACTATATATTACGTTTTTGCTCTGCTTCTAAAAATTGTACCACATCAAGTAATACAAATAACATGCATGCTAAATGTGAAGTTTAGTGGGTACCTACTCGTAACTTATGCTCATGAGTTAAGGAAAGTCTAGTTCTTAATACCTTTTTATTTAGATTTTTTTAAACACGTACTCGATGTCTGGGATTGAGGCTCGGCGCTCGGCTCGTGGCCTTTTCAAAAGTGTGATCTTGTATTTGTAGTTTATTTTCACTAGATTTGAAGGCACACCAGCAAGTTGGCAGTTTCTTCTTGATAGCATGTACCGTACAAGATGGACAGACGTATAATATGTACATACTTGCACAGCCGTGACAGGAAGTCGAATTTTCGGAGGAAATGTGTTGCTGCTAATATTTTAGCATACACACGTAGCACATCTCTGTCTGTTGAACGTTGAGGGATACTCGGCACAAAGTGTTATGTGCCATGTCATTATTTTCTCGCCAAATGAAAATACACGTTATATTAATTATTATTATTAGCGATACACAACTCTTATATTTCCCTTTCTCTTTTACTCTTTTCTTTTTAATAGCACGCATCACATAAATAAGTAGTTGTAACTTGGAACGCAAAAAAAAGGAATGAGTTTTGCAGAGCAGAAAACCATAACACATTTTGCTATTTTCGTAGGTTATGTATTCTCTCTCTTTATATTGGCTGTGGTCTAAGACTATACATATTTTAAGGAAGTAGTCGTAGTGTAAAGTAAAGTAGACACAAAAGCATGAATAATGGTATATAGATGTAGCAAAGATTACAAGGACTCTACTGAGATGTAGTGGCTAAAGAATACGGAGCCAAAGAGAGAAAATACCAGAGCAAGAAGTTCATGAGCCAAAGGAATACGAATACATATTGCATTTATCTGTAAGCTGCTGTGGATAGAGCCTTAATGGAAGCTGGTAGTGAGAGAAGTAGACTACATACAACAAAAATAATAATAATATCCAGAAGAGAAGTAGGTACTCAATCCTTTAACTTGGTAAAAAAATCGTCGGGTTGCATTGAAAAAAGGGCCCGTGTGCCTTTACACAGTGTACTGAGGAAGCAAGAAAGGAAGCAAAGAGAGAGAGAGGAAGAAGCACAGCAGCCTGTATTTTATACATAGGGTAATATGTAAGACTATCAGAAGTAATGCAATGCTTTCTTGTTGTGTTTGAAAGACTGCGAACACAGTAGTGTGGTGGTAGAGGAGATGAGAGCAGAGCATACCAACGGCACACGGGTAAAATCGGACTTATTGTAAAGCACACACCACACCACTTTTAGCTCGCTCACGATGTTAACCTTCTTCCTTTCAGCTTTTTCTGTATAAAGATCGTGTGGTGGTGAGGAGAGTGTTTTTATGAAGAGAAGTGTATGCGTATATATTGTATTTACTACGTAGTACATACAAAAGCTGGCTGTTTTCACATGTTCTCTTCTACTAAAGTTTAACTGGTTGTTATACTGGGGTATTCATGTACATGAAGCAAGCTCTCTGCCAGCTCTGGCTGTGCTGTATGTAGTCTTCGTGCACTTTGGCAAATGGGAAGCCCCGAGTGAGCTATGCCTGGCGAGCTAGTTTGATGTTTATACTATTCCTTTGCCTGTGAAAGAAGTCTCAGAAGGAGAACTCTACACGAAACCCGGGATGAAGGCAGCAAAATTTTTGTTCCAGTGTCAGTTTGTGCTCTGCCACCGTGCTTAAATGTTCACTCATTCCATGCGTGTCTGTCTCGGAAATTTTTAACATGAAATATATGTAACGTCATGTTAGTGAAATCAGTAAGATTTTGAAAAAGAATTTTAAGTGAGTGTATTCATTATGCAGCAAAGCGTGCTTGCCTGCTAAATGAGATATTTGCTCAGTTTTCAGTTTCTTCTGTGAAGATGCATAATATACACTGTGGTTAGAGAATTTAAACCTTTAGATGGTGAATGTTTGATAAAAATTACAAATTATATTATTCATCTGCATCAACGCAGTTTAAAAAAAGAATTTTCAAACAAGTTGGTAAAAACTTAAAAAACGAATTTCGTGCTTGTAGACATTGTCTGCGTTTCAAGTGCAGCCAAATATATAATATGGTGAAGTACTCTTCTCAAGAAAGTCTAACAAAAATTTCCTGGAAGACTACAACGGGATTTCATGTGAGTCTGGTGCAGTGTTGAAGTTGACGTAGCAGAGGAAAATACCAAAGGATATTTTTTCTCTCAGTGTGTCTAGCTTTTATTCTCTTTCCCAAGCAGACTTGTTAACTCTGAGGACCAGAGGAAAAGGAAAATAAGTAGTGTGTCTCTGGTCCTTCTCACTGGAGTTTCACTATTTCAACAATTGTGTGATCAATCTTGTATCGTTCCTGCATTTCCGCCGATCTTTTGGGACCATTCCATTCTCTTTTTCTTGCCAGTGTGCAACTTTCATTCTTGAAAGAGTATGTACATATATGCACAAGAGCATTAGTTGAGAGTGGAAAGTGAGGTGCATTCGTTTTCTATTACTTTTTCCCTTCAATGGAATTTCTTACTGCTGCTGCCGACGACAACCTTTTTCAACAGAGTCCAGAGTCACAGTCTGCAGTTAGATTTTCCAATTGCAAGAATCGTTGAGATGGTCGTCTGTGGGCTCCTCTCACACTGTCAATTGTTCCCTGTCAGTTCCACTCAATCAAAATAAAGTTTACTCATGGTTCTGCTGGTGAAAGCAAGTTTCTTTGTTACATATGTAGTAGTTCTTTGAGCAGGGAGGAAAGAGAATAGGAAACGAGAAAAAAGAAGAATGTCAATTGGATATTGCGTAACATTATTGGCAATCGAATTTCGGGGAAAGAAAGCGAGAAACTTGTGAATGTGTCCGTGTTTTTTAAACTTGTGGTACTGCTGGTTTGGTGACGTCTTGTGAATTTCCATCGTACCTTGAACTTTGGACATGAAAAATCCATCTTCGCTACATACTCTACCACATTGGAATCTAGAATTCTATTTGAAAACCTAAATCTGTGCTAAAATAAAAAAGATTGGGGACAAATAATCTGAGAAAAAAAGTGTAAAGGCTACAGTTTAAACAGGAAAATACACTTGGATTTTTAGACAGCTAAAAAAAGGAAACTTTTCAAGAGTGAAAATAATAATATAGATATAATATATTTGCCAGTGGGAAGTATCGTCGTATCAAATAATGTTTACAAATGGAAACTCTTTTCTTCGAGATTGGGGGAGACTTCATATGCAACCGGTCCCCTATAGACGACCGCAGTTACTAAGCCATTATCTTGTTTGAGTGAAGGAGAAGAAAGGTACGTCGCTTCGAGCCAGTTCAGCTCTTTCTTATTTTTGGGGTGACCACCCAAAGGATTTTATTCTGAGAAAATAAAGACCTTCAAATCCACTTCAGTAGACACACATAAAAGGTATACATAGTTTATTATACGGGATATAAATTGTGTGTGTACAACTGATAGAGTTGCACTTTCTCTCCCTCTGCATTGTGGATTGCATTCGCCTCACATCATCACACATTCCGTTTCATTGCACTTGACTACCATTATTACGTTAACGGCAAAGTTTTACCACTTTTGAGAGGAACCGTCATCCGCTCTCATTTCCTGAGTTTATCTATTTCACAAGTCTGAGGGTGGTGTGTGTGAGAAGAAGACGTAGAAGAGGTAATAGTAATGCAGTCATTTGCGTGAGTGCAGTTGTTGTAATAGATGTTGTACTTGTGTTGGTTTTTGATATATCACGTCGTTGAACATAAGTCGGTGACAACACAACCCAGAGCATTAGTATTTACTTTAGTTTTCTAGTATCAATATATGTGTGTGTACATCACACAACGACAAGAAGAGAGAAGGAAAGCACTTATACCCTTCCTGATTGCTTTGCAACGTACGTTAACAGACAACAAAAGTAACTCCTTTGAGACTTTTCCTGCCGACTACCGTGTCTGCGTCCCTGTCTCTTTTAATATATCAACAAAGCGTTGATGATTTGATGTAACAAAATAAGTTTTTTAAAGGTAAAAGATGTGTGCTCATCATCATTATTGTTATAGATCATCAGCTCCTCCCGTTATAGCAATAATATTGAAGTTGTGGCACCATAATCAACTTGTAACTACACACAAAATATATATAAAATTCCGGAATTCCCACTTTCATGATGACAATAAAAAGACAATGTCATTGTCCACTGGTCTTGTTTCTTCTGTAAAAGGAGGAAATAAATAATAAAAGGAACAAGCAGAGTTGCTGCTGCTGGTGAGGGGAAAAGTGTGTGTACGCACGTACTTAATACTTGAATTAAACATTGAGCAATGCAATGGCAATAACATCCTTGTTTGTTGTCTGGTAATACAAATAAAAGCGACGTGTGCGTATACATATGAGATAAAATATTGAGATTGCATCCTCGAAGTACTTTCTCTCTCTAAAAAAGTATTATTATTTACTTCTCTTGAGAGGAAATTTCTAATCTTGTAGTATGTATAGATAAATAAAAAAGACAAAGTGAGAAAAGTGAAAGAAAACTACTTACTTGGATTTTTATATTCTGTTTGCGCACTCATTGTCTGGTATGTGTTGTCACCAAGCTGGAAAGTTTATAAGAAATTAAAAGTTTGGATGAGAATTCTCCCTTCGATCGCTTTCCTCGTTCTGGAAAACTATACCTATTTAATACACTTGTACTTAGATTTCTTCCGGAGAAAAAGATAATATGTATTATATTTGTTTCAGTTTTCCCCGAAATCTTGTGTCTCGGGGTTTCAAAGGGAAAGAAAATTCAGTAGAAGGGAGATATCATTTTACAAGGAAGTACATATAGTTGTCTTTCTTTTATCTGCCATGTTCTTGAAGTTTGACACTTTATTAAATGTATGTCTGCCTTGTATTTGTTTTCGAGAAAAAATACCATATTTGAGTTTATCCAGACGAAAAAAGTAGGATAACAACATATATTGTATAAATTGTATATTATTTTTGGATGAAGTGAAATGAAAGAACAACAAAGCTGGAAGTATTAATATGAAGTCCTTATTTTGTCTCGGAAGAAAAAAATCTTTTTTCTTTCCTTTCTTGTCAAAAACAAAAAGAGAAGTCCTCGTAAAAATGATCTGCTTGAAGCATATAAATAAAATTTATTCTCCATTCTTCCTGAAAAATATAAGTCATGCGTCCATAGCCTTGACCCATTGTCATATCATCCCACACAGTGGGTTCCCAAAGAGTTCTCTAATTTCAAAGCAACGAACAAAAAAATACGAAAAATAAGGTTTTATCTTACACTCCAAAATGGAGAAAAACATGTCAGTTCAAGTTGTCATTTCTGCTTACATACTGACTACTGACCAATAAATAAAATATTGCTTGAGCCCCACAAAAATATATAAACTATACTATACTATCATATTTCACAGAAAACCGCTCACTCACAGTTGAAGTGAGATGGCTGAAAGAGAAATAAACTTGTTATTTGCACGTTGCCCTGTGCTTACATCATACAACGAGCTCATAGTCTAAAATAAATGTATCATAAAATACTTGGTTTTTATAATCAGGCTCGTTTTCTCACTAACACAGTTGTTTGAGAAATGAAAGATATGTTTTATAAATGTCCAAAGTGCAATTATTAGCTTGTGAAAATACATATGCGTATTATGACATGGAAATTGCTGATGATGATGTCATGATAATCCATTTTGCAGATGGGACAACTTTATATAACTTACCAAAATGTTTTATAAAATAAATTTCCTGGTGAAACATGGAGCATGAAAGTTTGGGCATTAGTACAAGTACGAAAGGCTTATTATTAAGTGTCTATATGAAAGAACTGTAATTTAAACAACAGCTTTTATATATCGTGCTACACCATACTACATTATAAGCATTGGCACATTTTTTGTCCAATAAATTTTCTTCTGTCAAGTCTGTACTTTAAAACACATAATGCTTTTATCAACTCCCAACATCTAATCAGGTGTCGAGTATTTACTGCTAGTTTTTCCTGCTCCACCACTGCCCGTGTCACAGTCACACTGTCAAAAGATATTTTTGCACAGAAGCACAGAGAGGTTCTCTGTCTAAATCTGTGTTTGTAATTTGGTTTACTGAATGTTGATGTTGTTGTTCGTTAATTTTGCATTTGCGATATACTTTTATGCTGAATAAACTACTACCGCGTGAGTGAGGCTTTTCTACTTCCCCACAACTTTTTTCATGCACCACTACTAGTGAATTCGATGCGTGCCAAGGTAGTTACATAGTTTAAATCCATCTTGGTGACAGAAATATTAGGTGTCTTGCCAAATGTTTGGCACCCTCCATTTACTTCCATGTTCTCTTGTTACTCAAACTAGCAGATCAAATATCCGCATCAGCAGCAAAAACATAATGGACTATTGTAAAAATGGTTCTTTCAAAACAATATATGTCTACAGAAAATGTGGTAATAAACTATAGTATAGAAAAACGAGAGGAAAATGTGTGTTTCATTATGCGAATTTTGATGGGCTTGTAAAATGTATTGTTTTCCCTTGTGGCCCAAAGTAACAAGGTAGGTGGGTAAGCATAATGATGTGTGTGTGTTTTGTTGGTATACAGTGCGCAGTATGTAATTAACAAAATGAAGTCACTGTGAAACAAATATAAAATGAAAGTTTTGCACAAAAGTAGAATAATGAAATAAAAAAGGGAAAGCGAGCACACATGTGCAAAATTCTCGAGTAACATTTAGAAACACGCGAAATGTGAACGATACAAGTGTGTGGACTAATGTTGTACCTGGACCTTTTCGACTCTGAAATGTTTTCGCAAAATGTGAATGCATAATGAACAAATAATTATGATTGCTAGTTTTATCTTTTATTTCCTCATTTGCCTTCATTTACTTGCTGATTGCACGATGATTATCGTTCTAATTGGTCCTTTTGTCGCTAATTTTCCTTAGTAAGTGTTGTTTGTGTCCTACAGTGTAAACGGACAGGAAGGAATGCTTGTTGAGAAATTGGTCATAAAAAGTTATCATTTGCAAACACAAAGTACAGCATACAGTTAGTTAGTCTATCCATGAATGAAATTACTTTTAGGTATTCCATACTTTACGAATAAATGGAATTTTCATTTACAACATGCATGTTTCAAGAAACAATTGTTTACAGTACTCGTTTGGCTTGTCACTCAATCCTTAAAATTTAGTTACTTTATTGTTAGTTTAGTGGAGACATGACTAGTAAAACATCTCTACGTGAAGGTATGTAGCTTATCGACATTTCCATATTATTTCAAAATAGTGGGAAAAAGTTTATCCAAAAAGGACTGTCAGATTATCAAAAGTATGATGTTTGCAGAATGTATTGTCTATCAACTTAGCAGTCAGCCTCAGATAGGGTAACATGCGTACGTCTCTACCAAAAAACTAGACACTTTATAGCTGCAAACTGCGAATCGGATAACGATTTATTTAAGCCCTTGGTTAAACATATTACACCTACATACGTATACCTTATGCGCAGGAAAGCAATAATAAATTTGGTGTGAATTCTATTGTAGTATAAACTGTATTTAGAGCAGGTGAGCCTTTGTATATGGATCTATTTATACCGAACGCTATTACAATTTTTATTGATATTAGCATCATCTCATTCCTGTCCTGTCGGCCAGTGCGATGTCCTAAGGATACGATAGAACATTATCCCAAACTATCGCTATCACAAACGCACTGCAGTGCCAACACCACCACCACTAACAGCAACGTACTCACAGAAAAGCAAGCAAGTTATGAATGTGTGATAATAGTTTTGCTTGCGAAGAATAGTATAAGAGCAATCTTCTCTTTCTATTATTTTTTCCTCTGTAACACACAGTACCCTACCAACAGCATATACTTTTTAATGGAATTAGTGAATGCTATAAATATCTATATAATACATGCATACAAGTTTATATAGAGATTTCACAGGTTTTTAGAAGTTTTTGCTTGCGTACTCTCACTAACTTTGTGGCAAAGCCATGAATGAATACATATACATGTGTGTTGTAATAGCTGAATGAAATGAATGAAGCCACCAGACCAGCTTAATACTTTCGTTACGTTGTTGTCAGTTAGTAAAGTTAATGCTTGCTACTGGTGTAGTGGTGTGGTATACTATATATATATAAATGTTTCGTCTCATCTCACAGGAAAAGCGGCTTTGACAAGATTATAGCATTTTGATTACTCAAATTATTATCACGGCTTCTCCTCCCCTTCCTACTTCCTCTTCACCAAGTAAACACAGTAGAAAACTTTATCGGATGGATACATAGAGGGAGAAAATAGAAACAGGAGAATATGGAGAATATGAAAAAAATGAAGAGAAAGTGATCATTTTTGGAAACGATTATTTCTATGTGAAAGGCAAGCCGAGAGTGAGATGAGAACACTGGCATTGACTATTTGTGTATGTAATGCAATGCAACTGAAAGTTCTGAGGGCATGATTATTATTATTGTTGCACTATAGCATTTTTCCTCCTTTCGTTTTCATTCTTAATTCCATTCCACGAAAGAAGAAAAAACAACTGTTATTGCTCACGCCTAGTGTGACGATAACACGCGCCCAGCTGTGATATTTTTTTGTAAGAACTAAGTACTATGTATTTGTAAGTATATGAAATATGCATGTCTATTTATGTCTTACAAACTATACCGGTGTCGTGTCTTCGTGTTGTTTTGCTCTCTCCACTCTCTGTCTCTCTTTTCACCAAATATAGAGATATCATTTTAGTGCCAACCTCTAGAATTGCTGTAGTGCTAATGGCATTAGTAGTTGTACTAATGCCAATGCCATGCATGATGGTGGGACATATAATAATAATAGCAAGCAGCGCAGCATATTATAAAAAAGCCCTCAAGTCCAATGTAAAAATCACATTTGCCCATTATTTTCTCTGTCGTCCAATCTAAAGTGAGGAATTTTTGATTATGTCGTAGTGTAGAGAAAGACACTATAGTTGGTGTAATGTATACATCACATGCATGCACGTATACATACCACCATGCTGCAGGCATTATAAACATACATAATAAAAAAGTACAAGCATTAAAGCAGGTTTTTAAAGCTATTAAGATTATGTGTCCGTACGACTTAATTGAAGTTGTTGTCGGGAATGTAGTGCTTTTTTATTACTAATGTGACCGGCGCGGCAGTCTCGTAGTGGGCCTTTTTTATAGAGAGAAAGGAAGGAAAAGTCCTATAGATTTAGCCAGCACAACAAAATACAGTTTAGTACACTACACTACAAGTTTGATGCAATTACTTCCTCACATGAAAACGCATTTTCTTCCTGCGCCGCCGGAACCATCTCACAAAAAAACCTTAATTAAGTTTCCTTTTCGTCTCACTCACCCTTGGACTGCAGGAGCCACCCACATTTAAACTTGATTTGAAGTTTTGAAAGTTTGTGTATATTTTCTGTTGTGATTAATCCTTTCCCCTTCCATCGCTTTTAGTACTACCGCTTTAAAACCATTATGTGTATTTTGTCATGGAGGATAGAAGAGAATTGAAAAATCTATAATCCTAAAATGGTTTGTGTATTAAACACATTAAAAACCTGTTTTGATCCCCCTTCGTAGTATTTTCCCTCTCGCGTTCTCAGACTTGAGTAAAATGCTGTCTATTTCATCTGGCGTTGTTTTGATCTGGCTTTGGTTTTAATGTTTAGCCTGTGTACTCTGCACTCTACTCACACAGGAACGACTAATTATAGTAAGATGAGTTGACAGATCTGATTTTACCCTATGACCATTGACAAATGAGTGTTCCTCCTATTTGCATTATATATGGACCGGCGGCTCACACTTCACATTTACCTTTTTTGCTATTTGCTTTCATTTTCTCTCTTGTGAAAGTTATTTCATTAAACATGCATGGCATAACACTATTTCAAAATGGTGTGTGTATAGTTTATCGTTATTGTGCATGCAGAGGAAAAGCTTCAAGAGAATGTGTGTAATTCTAGAGGAAAGGCTCATTAATAATTCGAATTAAGTGAACACCCTGTCAACTCAAATCAGCTTTAGACAACTCCTCCTTTTTTCTCTATTTTATCATCATCAAAACAAGCACGCCAGCAGGCTCCACAACAAACGTACACACGACACGTTAATGAATTACTAGTGCAATATATTTTATATATGTACCATATTGTACAGCTCGGGTGTTCTGTGTTCTATCTTTTCGTGTCCGAGAGTCTTTTGATGATGATGATGCGCATAAATAAATGAATATATTAAGCATAATGATGTACCTATGTATACAGCATACTCTTTAATTTACGAGTACACATGTTTATCTTGTCCCAAAATACATCTTATACTATATCAAATATTTGTCTACATATTCGAGAAATGTTGTACTTCACAAGGTACCTTTTTATTAGACGACCTTTCTCTCTCTTTTCACAACTCTCTCTTTAGCCTGTTCCCATTACAGTTTTCTTCAGAATTAGGTAAAGTGGAATGATATGATAATTCGTGAGCCATCAACGTCAAAGGAATGATGCTTGAAAGAGAAAAAGTGTTTCATGATAATATAATGATGAAAAGGATGCTACATGCTACATGTGGTAGAACTGATGCGATACTGTTCTCTTTTTTGTTCTAATTTTCTAATAGGTGTGCAGTGTGCAATATATACTTTAATATTCTATTTATTCTTAATTTGCAGGATATACATACACCCTTCATCACCACCACTTCAACCTCATTTCATCTTAATCAAAAACAAAAGGACGATATTTCGCTTTTGAAAGTATATCAGCAGTGACTTGTCTACGCAAAGTTTGCAGAGCAAAGTAGAAGTAGATCGTCGCCAGTCGGTCGTCCAAGAGAATCATCTTGTTAGTTATTGTGTTTCTTTATATTGTTGACGTGTCGCAAAAGACGGAGAAAAGAAAACGTGCTCCTCTGCCCTTTTCTTCGTTCATATTCCTAATTCATTCTGCCAGTTAACTCTTTGTGTAACAACTCATCAAATACTATCATCGTCTTTTTCGACGACATCATCACTGACAGAAGAAGAAGATACGAAGTGGAACCCGAGCGAGCACATCAGACAGACAACTTTGTTTCCAGTTTTCCTTCCCAACCTTATTTTCCTTTTGAACAGGAAAATTTTCTTCATTTGTGATCGCCATCATTTCACATATACGCGACTACGTGTGCAGTGAGCAAAAAGGTGTCACAACACAAAATTTAACAGAAAAGCATTTTGCAGGACTTGTGAAGCAACTTCTATGTACACTTGGCTCCATAAATAATAAACCTGTTCAGTACGTTATAATATCCACAAAAGTTTCACACAGAGAATCGTGCTGTGTCAGCTTGATTCTTTGTCACTACCTCTGTCGTCGTCAGCCACTTGAACTTTTAGATACGTCTTTAACAAGGACAGCCAGATACACTACCCAACTTACTCCAAATCTATATGCATAACTCTCTCCGTATTATGCACTAGTTTGTATTCTAAGAAGTGTGATATTGGAACATAAAAGGCAAGTGACTAAATGGTACAAGACCTTTTGCACTGTTTCTCACGGAGTAAGGATTGCCGAAATTCCACGGTTTTTTTATTAGTGTGAATTCACTGAATTTTGAACCAGCTTTACCATTCCCATTACATGTGGGGAGAAATTCTGTACTTACATTGGAAACTTTTGGAAAACTAGTACTACCACTAAAAAGAAGTTAACATCATTGGAGAGGAGAAAAGAGAGTGCTTCTTTATTTACCGAAGTGAAATTATATCGTCGGCTAACAAAGTTGGTTGAAAAGTACATGTACGTATCGTATACCATTACCAATCTCCACGTGTACTTTCGCATCTCTCTTTTGGTTTAAAAACCTCATATCCAGTATCAAGTCCATTCATAGATGTTAGTAATGATAACTAACTAGAATATGCATAGAATGAAAGTGTTACAAAAATTTTGTACAAGAGTTTAAGCAGTAAAAAGTGTACATTCTATCTCTCACACAACTTGAATCTACCATCACTGTCGTGTCGCTTGTTCCAGTACGTTTTGTTCTACCTATTCAGAATAGGGGCTCACTTTTGTGTCTACTATCATCTCTGATGTTTTCATTCCTCTACCAACAAAACTCTTCAGAACAAGTGCTCTCTTCTCTTTTTACTGTGTGAATGTGTGTCCATGTCCAACGAAACTTACTTTTTCGTCTTGAAAAATTAATGCATGAGCCCATCCCATCATGTCTGTGCGTGCCAGAATGTTGATGGATATTCATGAATAAAAAGTTTAAAGTCCTGTCACTTTTCCCAGAGAATTGCTGCCATCATCGTCATAATCATTAACATCAGCAGTTGAGCTCTATATTGCTTCATCACAACAGTTTTTATCTATACTAAGTACGTACATTATAACTATAACACTGCCCACACATAGCCAACCAAGAAGATTTTAACTCTCCCTTTCTAACTTTTTTTAAAGAGAACTACTTCCATGTTGAAGAGCATCTCCTGCTTTCCTACTACAACTTCTTCCTCTCATCTCTACAGACCGCGAAAAAAAATCCTAGTCATCACCGGTGCGGAACATCGTTCTCATCTATACATTACATAGTATATCTACATCTATATTCATTCATTTAAAAAGAGGAAGATTCTCTGAATAATAAGGAAGCAACAGAGTGCAAAAGCAAATTAAAGGATAGTTCAAGTGTACTTTGACACTCATTTATCTGTCTCAAAACGTTATATCTCTATTCATCAGCTGCAGAGAGTAACGACTCATATACATATTTCCATACATACATCCGAATATATACTCAACTTTTCCTCTTTATCAGTCAGTATTACAGTTATACAGTCTCGTTTTCAACATACACATTATACACACATAAGTATTTTGCTAGTGGCTCTGGTGCGTGTTTGAATATTATTAGTATGCCTATTCTACAAAAGTTATGAAAATTGTCTAATGTGAGGTTCTTATAGAACAAAAAACGTCGACAGAGAAGAATAAGCTTTTCTAACACTCCACGTTTTACTTCACTTCACTTTCCTTCCAGTAACATCACTCTTTTACCACAAACATGAGGAAACTTTCAATGCATCTGACAACTTCTTGGGTACCTACTGGCTTCGGCCTGGGAGAACCGGTGCTCCTCCTTATTCTCATCTCAGCTGTTTCTCAGTGGACACCAACAGGTAACGAAGTCGCTTTCTTTTCTACATGTGTACTTGAGTTATGATTAGGTTTTACTGCTTCTGCTCTTTGCTTAGCATACTACCTATTTTTGTGTGAAAATTGCCTTTTCCTCGCTAAATGTATGCAGTATCATCAGACGAGACGAGATACGTGGAAAATAAAACTTCTTTTTATCTTTCGTTTCCAATTCTGGTTTTTCTTCTGAAAAACTTTCTTTCTTTGGAAAGAGAAATAATTTAACACGATTTACAGTATACACACAATCATATCATATGCATAGTCGACTGATTGTATACCGTGTGAAATAAAAAGTTTTTTTTTGGAAAATTCACTTGGTGTAATAATAACATTACCAAACGCCACTTTACCGTACTACCTACCTATATCTCTACATGTTCATTTGCAAACTTTTTTCATCTTATCTTTTCTCAAGAAGGCTTACACAGAAACCACCACGTACTCTTGTCTACTTTCTGTTTTCCAACTGATAGCAAAATCACCACTCTGTTGATATGATGAGAATATGAATCTGCACATAATGTGAAATTCTTTTGCAAGCAAAAGAGAGCGAGAGGAAGGATGTGTGTTCTTTTCTTGTAAAATAAAGCTCATTCTAACATTAACTTTTTAAAAAGATGATGTTCCTTTCCCTCAAGCTATTAACAAACAGTGTTATTATTACATTAGCTTGTTTACACGATACCAACAGAATTTTCGGGGAAATGAAATTTTATCGCTTTTTCCTTACTCTCCCTCCTCATAAGAGGATTTCGAAAAAGGAAAAGCAATGGGAAATAATGCTTATATGTAAACACGGTACTTATATCGCCTTGCATGACATGAATATCTACAATGATGCGTGCTGATATGATGATATGACAGACAAGTCGCAGTAGGCTGTCCCACATTTCTTATTTTGAGCTTCTTACGGTTTCGTAAAAAGGAAAATTATCGTAATAATGAAACTTTTAGATGCTTAAAGTACTACTACTAAAATTATATTATTATTATGTCATTTAATTCCTAAAAGATCTCATGTAATGCCTTTCGGTGTACATTTTTAAATTCTTGGTTATTTGAGAGTATGAAAACAAATCTATTTAAAATGACAGCATGTTGATGTGATCCGCTGCGTGATGCAATGGAAGTTCATACTAACTCATGTACTTTTTTATGTTGTAAAAAGTCCTCCTCCAGCAGTTTACCTCGTTGTTGTGCTCTTGTGAAAAGAGGAGTAAACTTCATAAATGGTGCATAAACATGCCGCACCGCCTACAACATCTTCGTTTACCCTCGTCACTGTTTACGGAGGGGGAAAATCACAAACAACATTCAAGAATTGACTGTTACATAATATGTATTGCTGTAGAGCTGAAAAACGATCATACACGCTTATTTGCTAGGATTTCTCCAAAA